>JANEHU010002831.1:0-98221 GCA_027563435.1 Nasonovia ribisnigri | reverse complement strand
TAAATCCAGCAGATAATCCTATGGATAGTATATCCAGTGTCTAATATTTTATATTGATTATATTTTTATCTCTAATAATCGGCAAAATAATTTCATTCTGTTTCTCCAGTTTGTTGTTACTACACACGTTTTTTTTTTCAAATTGTGTATTATTAAATATATATTAACTATTAATGTATTTAACTATTTTAATTATAATAAAATAAAATAGTATAATTCATAATGAAAATTATGTTATCGTTTTATCAAAGTTATCACATTTTGATAGCTGCAAAAAAGGGGCTAAATGTAGGCAATATTATATACGGACACAAAAAACTTTTTCCTGCGAAGATCCATTCGTCTGAAAACAGATTTGAATTTGTCGTCAAGTCTACTTGAGATCGGTCAGTCCACATATTTTATATTATACCCCAAACTCCTAAAATTATTGTATTATTAACAAGTAATTAAAAAAATTTCATATTTAATTTTTTGGAGAAGTTTAAATCAAAAAATCAAAAATGAAGACATACCGATCTCAAGTAGACTTGATGACAATTTCAAATCTGTTTTGAAAATTCTTATCGCTTCACTATATCAATCGGTACGATTGACAAAAAACACGTCTGAATTCTTATGTTGCGCGTGTGTTAGACAAAGACAGGAAATCACTGCCACCGATCAACTTTATACCATACCGAGACAGTGTATAGTGTATACTGTATAACTACAAGTATTTCGTATGATAGTTGCACATTAATTTAATTTAATTACATTTAATTAATAATATTTTACATAAATCAACTTAATTTCAAAATCCCTAGCTTCCAGTAACGAACTACTTATATTTTTTTTTATATATAGGCTGACAGACCGTCTTTGATCAGAATCGTTGTTCGTATACGGTATACAAAATATACAATGATATGATAATATTATCATTAAATTCAAATTTAACACATCTATTACAGTGACAAACATGACACTTCCTATAATAGTATAATGTATGATGTGCCTACAGGGTACAGCAGACTGGTACTCACATGTAGTTTTATACTTAATTTTAGCCGATCACTATAGGTACATACCCATAAGTTATAACCTATGTTTACATCTGAAATACTGAAACAAAATTTACATATTGAATTAAAAACTAAGAAACTGAGGAATTTTAGCTCTTTTGCGTGTATCTAGCTATTGATAAATATTAAGTAGGTATTTGAGGTAATGGATGTGTTGTAAGTTGTAACTGATAATTTATAATATTGATACTATTTTTTTTTTATAGTATATATTTGTAGACTCATACTCAGTGTTGTAAAGTATTTGAGTAAAGGTATTCAAATACTTTTTTCCGTATTGAATACTTTTTTAATACTTTTTAACTTTAAGTATTTGAAATACTTTTTTTTACTATTGAATACTATTTTATTGAATACCTATTTTTAATTCTTAATTTATTTCTACTTATAATTATTCTTGTTAAATAAAAACACACACAGACAATTTGGTATCAGTTTTTGTCGATTAAATGTTTTTTTTTCTCCAGGAGACAGTTTACTGTCGACAAAAATAGTCGGTATCACTATAATTAGCCTCGCTACTGCCTTCAATTTTAGCTGAAAAGACCTAAAGTATTGACAAAATTAAAGTTAGTTTACGTTGTACAATTTTGATTCTGAAAAAAAATTTGAATTCGCCAGAAAATTGTCTATAGATTCTACATTCCTACGAAGCACTATATAAAAACTAAATTTTATATTATTGTGAATTGTAATTGAAAATTTAAAAATATCAACTTTTTCGAATCATCGTTAAAATTAAAATTAATATTAAAAACGGAAAATGTATAGTACGATCAACAGACATTTTTTTGCTGAATTCAAATATTTTTTCAGAATAAAAATCGGTCAACGTTCTAACTATAATTTTGTCAAAACAAATGTATGTTTTTGTAAAATTCGTGTAGTTAAATTGAAATGTTTATCGAGTTATGACATGTGCATGCACGTACGAGTGAGGATACATGTAATTTCACTCACATTAATAATCATAAATCATTTACAACTAACACATAGATCCCGGTCGGCAATGACTAGATTAGAAATTGCCTAAATGTTTCCCCTTAAATAATGATAGTAGCGAGGCCCCTTAAGTTAATAACAAAATATATAATATTATGTAAAAATCTTCTGCTTATCGGCTATAATACTTTATAGTTTATACTTTTTAATTATTTAAGTATACGAAAATATTATTACTAGGTAATTATTAGCAGTGGCGTATTTTGTATGTTTTTTGGGGGTTGTCCAGATAATATAGGTATATACTTATTTGTTAATTGGTTGCAATATTTCTCTGTTTTACATCTACTACCACTAAGTTCATAATATACTCATCAAATATTGTAATGAAACATTTTGTATTTATTTAATTAAAAGTAGTTATTTGTATGTAATTTAAATCATACATGTATAAAATACCTACTGTAAACATAATTTTAATTTAAAAATAAAAATAAAAGCAAAAATTGGGTAACGTTTTAATTCTGGATAACGATAAACGCAAAAATTGTGTAACGTTTCAAATGCAAGCTCTGCTTAAAAATATTACGATTCTATATAATTTAGATAAAGAATATTATATAATATTCCTATTAATAGTTTAAAAAATTCTTAATTATAATGTTTTAATTTTAATAAATATTAATTTACGAATTATACGTTATTTATAACAGTCTACTTTATTAATGAAAAAGTAATGTAACGTGATAAAAATAATTTTAGGTATTGCAAATGTACCTAATTTAAATAAAAATATTTAAAGTAACGAGTAATGTAAATATTCATTACTTTTTAAAAGTAATTTACCCAAGAGTTAAGACTTAAGAGACATGAGTACAATATTAATTATTATTGTGGTATATATTGTGATAGTGTGATACCAGATTATTATATGATATGAGGACAGGTAGTTGGCATTGGGCAAGACGTAGTTTGTCCCAAATAAACTATGTTCCACAAAAAAGTTATTCCAACAGACTTTGTTCCGCAAAACATTTGTTCCATTGGACTTTTGTTCCATAAAATATCTGTTTCCATCTACTTTTGTTCCGATGGACTTTTGTTCCATGAATATTTATTCCACAGAACACTTGTTCCACGTTTGGAACAAATGTTTTTTGGAACAAATATTCATGGGACAAAGTGTATTGGTATAAATGGTTTATGGAAAAAAAGTCCATGTGAACAAATGTTTTGCGGAACAAAATTCCATCGGAACAAATATTTTGTGGAACAAAAGGTAAAATTTGGACCTTAATTAATTTGGAACAAATATATCGTGGAACAAAGGTTTTGTGGAACAAAAGGTAGTGATCCGAATATATATATTAGGTATATGACTTTGACGTTTGCAAATATATTATTTCTTACAAATTGTACCAAGTCGTAATTTTTCATAGTTTTTTTTGCATATTTTGGTAAATAAAATGTATATTTTATAATTTGTTTTTGCCCATAAATCCTAGCCCTAATTATTACACCAATCAATAACCTTAATAGTTTATTATAATATGTAATTTCTACGGGAAAATTCAAAATTTTCAACTAATGACAGTTATTTTTATTAGAATAACGAATGGAGACGACGGAGTCAGAAAAAAATTTCGGACCGTCGTATAAATATAACGATTCGCAATCAGTAGATTTTCAGCTAAGAAACAAGGTTTATTTTATTTATTTTTTTAGCCGACAATCGTGTGACAAAAAAAAATTTAAATAATTGCAACCCAATTCCATCTGTGTTTTTATTTTTAAATAATCATACAGAAATTCTCCGTAATCAGTCTTTAATTGAATAACATATCTTTTGTTAAGATAACATAGGTACCGCTACGTTCTGCAGCATACAAGATGATGGTACATTGATAAATGACAGGGAAGCCATTTAAACCCAACCGTTATTGAGGATCATTTGAATATTGAATATAATTAAAGAGTTTTTTAAGGACCTATTTATAATAATTGTCGGCAGAATGCTTCAAATTATTATACATTTTAATTGATATCATTATACTTCAAACTACAAAAAACATATCTACCAGCTTACTCTTTATAAATAAAGATAACAATTCACAGAAATAACTGTGACGTTAGCTGGTACCTACTATAATATTATTAATTATGCATGGTTACCTATATTATTATACATAAATATTATTATTAGGCGGACGCACAAAATATAAAACAAAATTATTATACTAGGTAGGTACCTATATAGGTACCTAATATTTTCTGCGTTTAAAATATAGATCTGCCTAAAACAGTAACACAGACTACAGTATATTATTATTATTAAATATTGGTATTGACATTCGTTAAAGATTTATGTGACCTATGTTTTCAATATAATATTGTAGTTGACCGAAAACTTCAAATAATTAGGATTTTCCGCCATACACTCATACCAAAGCCCAAGCCTAAAGGTATACAGTGTACACAGAATTTCAACATAATACTATTAATGTTTATGTTTTATTCAATTTTATTTTTTGACTTTTGAGTAAAAATTTAAGAATGTTTATTGTCACGTATCACTGTATCAGCCATTTGTAAAAAAAAAAAAAAATGGGCTGGTATAATTATTCGCTGACCCCGACTTCATGTATGTTTGTAATATAATGACTTACTTAATAATATAGCTGTTGCTGTACCTCCTTACTGTATGTACGATTGTGTACCTAATATACATTGTACTTACTTACATATTATAATTATAATATGTGCAGTTATTTACAATATCAATTATCAATTAATAATTATATAAGTATTATATTTGTATTCAAATAAATGCACAATCTTCCAAAATAGGTACGTAAACGTTGTTTTCCAGAGTATACCTATAGCCCTTTTAAAAGGGTTATAGGTACCTACGTAAACTAATGATACATAAATATAATCGTAAAATAAATTATATATTTATATAATTATTTAGTTTATTTATTTATAAGCTTTGTAATAAAAATAATATTCGTTATAGGTACCTATTAACCTATATACAAATGCGCATACACTATTTACGGTAGGTGGTAGGTATTCCACTATTGGTCTATTTTTGATAATAATTAATATCATATAGGTATAGGTATATTATTTAATATTTATACACACTTAAACATTAGATATAATTTTCAACAAAATTACATAAACAATGAGTAGGTACTTTATTATAATATAGGTAATACACAAATTACATTTGTTTTTGAGTTAAAACATTTATATTTAAATAAAAATAAAGTGGGTAAGTGGGTATCGCTCTGCTGTACATTAGGGGGTGGGGTGGACCTCGGACTATGGTAGGTTAAATTTGAATGCGATTCTGAACGGAGATGATTTGTCAGTCTAGGATATATTATATTTTAATATTGTCATATACCTATTCTATTTTGAAATAAATAGTGCAGTTACTATATATGTCTATATGTTACTACAGTTACTTTATAGTATCTGCAGGCTTTTTTTTTGTGTGCAGTGAGACACATTTTGTGCAGTGAAAAAAGTAATTGTGTAGTGAAAATTGGTACTTTATTGCAGTGGCGTGATCAGCTTTTTTGAAAGGGGGGGGGATATTCATTTTTGACTTGTCACAGACCCTAACCCGTGAGCACGCCACTGCTTTATTGTATCATAGGCGATATTTGTAATCAATTTAATTCCTTACTAAAATCCAGAAGAGTGGGGAAAATATTGTTTGTGCAGTCAGAAAAAATCATTAAAAAAAACCCTGAGTATCTGTTTATAATATAATAAAAAAAGTATTTGGCCAACATACGCAATATGAGCGTATAAAATTTAATTTAAATTTTGATATATTTCGTAAACATTTGAACTTTAAATGCTTAGAAATAAAAATTGTGACTAACGATTTTTGATTTTTTTTTCTATGATAAGTATTAAGTACAACTTATAATAAACCTTGTGTTAAATTTTAAAGAACATTATATACTATTTCCAACTGAATCGATTTATTTTGAAATTTTGAATCAGTTTAACTCTTTGACCTGCATTGACGAGCCCTATATTTTCAGAATTGCAAAGTTTTTAAAAGTTAACGTAATATAAGATAAATAAATGAAGTACCTACCTACTCCGTATTCGTATATGGCATTAATTTTGTACTAACTATACTCGGTTTGTATAGGCGGACATTTGGTTGAAATTTTAGGGGGGCTATAATAATCCAATGTAAAGTGACCCGCGGAGGCTTTTTAGCAAATTAAGTTTCGATTTTGGGGGCTATTAAAATATTTAGGGAGGCCCCCCCCCCGATGTCCGCCTATGTCGATTTGTATGATTACGATCGACATTTTATACTGTCGAATATTCCTTCAATGTTAATCGTAATGTAAATATCCCGCCAATTTGTTTTAATATTGACACCAGAGTATATGCTTCCAAAAAATTACAGTTTTTTATATAATCAATGACCTTGTGTTATACTTAGCAAAGTCCCGCTTTTGATCTGCAAGTTCCACTGTCCCCAAACAACAACAAAATATGCCTCTTCGAAAAATAGGTGATTTGTGCCATAGGATTCTATCAAAATCTTTTTTATAAATACCAATTTTATTATTAACTGTAATGTAATATTACAATTATATGAATACAGCCGTTGCATTGACTGCTCATAGGTATTCATTGCAATCATAGTCCATAGACCTATTAGCTTATTTATGGGTCTATCGCAATCATTAATAACATTAACATGGTGATAGACTATATGCATTATGCAATAAGCCGGTAAGTACTCAAGTCAACGGACGACGACGTACTTAATAATTATACGTAGGTATATTCAATAATAATTGATTTACCACATTTATATCAATTTATTTGTTTTATTTTCACTATAGTCGTTTTACATGAAAAATAATAAATTTTATAATGTCATGCAATTTACATAGTGTCACCGTGGAAACAAGGTTTTGCAGAAATATTCTGATTTTTGAGTTTTCAACAAAAATGTTATTCTTTACAACAATAAAATTACTTTTATTTATTTATTTATTTTTTGTTATCCACACCCTTCATGATTATTCTTATTTGTGGAACATATATTCTCGGAACAAGTGTTTTATGGAACAAATATTATGATGGAATAAAAGATAGGGCCTAATTTAAATATATTATGTTGTTCCACAAATAATTTGTTCCAATTACTATTTGATCCGCAACATATTTGTTCCAATAATTATTTGTTCCACGAAATATTTGTTCCAATTACTATTTATTCCAAAAACTATTTGCTCCACATTTGGAACAAGTAATTTTTGGAACAAATAGTAATTGGAACAATTATTTTGCGGAACAAATAATACAGGCCGAGCGCGTCATCAAATACAAAATATATACAACAATATTACACTCATGCGAGTAGGCGACTATGCGAGTATACTGTATGCGACATTCTGACATTGCGAATTATGATTGTGCGACACGCATGCGCGGCAATTTAAAAAAAAATATTTTAGTACCTACCTAACTTATACTATATTACTATTATAGCAGCCAGTGGTATTAATATAAATTTTATATTTTAGATATTTTAGCAGATTTAGCTGTAGGTATGTAGTCTGGCACATAGAAAATGTAAATGTATATACATGGTCTGGCATAGAAGGTTATGTACTTATGTTTAATGTTATATAGTGGTTTTAGAGTGGTGGGATTGTGGGAAGGACTTGGAAAGTTGGAACTATATACTACTATAGTACTATATATATATAGTTTGAATATATTCAAGTATTCATGTAATCGTATAATACTGTTATATTTTATTATTTTTTATTATATGTAGCAATTGACAACAATACAAATTTAAATTATGAACTCATTTTCACTACATAAAACAAGTGCAGTGTTCGATTGCCTAATGTCAATAGCGCGTAGCAAACTATAAAACGAGTTTAAATAAAAAAAACTCTAAACAATACACAATGATATATTGACTTTTGTCGGGGCCCCCGGGTTTTTTTTTTCATCAAAGGATTTTTTATAGCGGCATAGGAAGTTTCCCCCTGAATCGACATAATATATTATTTTCATTAGGGACTATGGTAAGGTCTAAACATAATAGGCAGGGTTGGAATCTTATAGAATTTGCATATTTCTTATAAGATGCTTAAAAAATAGTAGAGTAAACCAAAAATATTTCGTGATACAGAGAACCAACTCAAATATACAATTTGATTTTGATTTTTTTTTGCATATTTTGTGAATTTTTTAGTTTTTATAGTGCTTTTTTTTATTTTTTTGCATTTTACCTGTTTTTGAATCAAAATCGGTCATATTTTATGAAATTATATTTTAGTAAACGTATAATAAACGTATCTTAATAGTAAACGATTTTTGGCTATGAATTATCAAGTAAATTTTAAATGTAGGTAAAGATTAAGTCATGTTATATACTTATATTATAATCTACCGTGGATTAAATAAATAGACCGATTACGCTGATGCAACTCCGTACAATAACAGCGATAATATATATAGGTATAATATACTATTACGATAATTTCGTATTAGGTATTTGGATCTAATTTTTGTTATCTACTAATTTCTAAACTTAATAGTAACTACCTATAATAATTAATAATTTGTAAGTGATTAAACAATTATTAATTAATACATTTTCTATTTTCTATTTTTGCATATTTTGTTGTTATTGTTGCATATTTTTAGCGCATATTTAGCAATATTTAAGTTAATATTATAGTACATATTTATGCAATTTTAAGTTCTATAAAATTCCAGCCCTGATGATAAGTAATAGCCGCAATACTGCAATAGATTGGAATATAGGTACGGTACTATTACTATTTACTTATATAAACCTACCTACGTACCTACCTACTTACTTTTGTTCTACACTTCTACCCGAAGTATACGACAGCCGATAGGCACCTATCACAGACGGCTATATCACCATATGTATATTGTTATTTTTATAAAATATGTACCAGACTTTTTATGCTTCGGACTTTTACTTTGGACTTCTTCAAACTTTTCATATATATATATATATTATATATTATAATGGTTTATCATTTTAATTAAGTATAAACTATTGTCAAAAATATATATAATATATAATAATATATTTAAAAAAAAATGCAATAATTATAGGTAACAAGGCCCGAGCACTCGTTTAAATTTTTAAGGGGGTGCCAAGCACCCGTTAGAAATATTAAATTTATAAGTATTTATTATTTTACAGTTTAATTACTTTTTAAATTAAATTAAACGTGAAAAAATATTTAAAAACGAATATAATTGATCTAGGTGTATTATACTATAATAGTATTTAAATATAATTATAATTATAATATATCGATTAAAAATTTCGTCAAGTGATGAGATTTCTTTTTCATCGGTAAAAGATAAATACGAAATTATATTTTATGAGCTATTACATTATCTTCATTAAATAACAGATTTCCAAAAAATGTTATTGATAATTTGTGTAAGTTAGAACAGTTTATTGTAATTGGCCAAGAAAAATATCCAACGATAGTACTTGTATACTATGGAACCGATTTTTACTCAGTCAAATTTAAGTTACAAAGAGATATGATTTTAGTTATCGTTGGTACTAGGAAAATTACAGTACAAAGTACACAACATGTAAAAAGTATTTAACTGAATTTCACAAAGTTAAACAGTTCCAGTATCCTCTTGCACCGCGGAAAGGTCTTTCTCTGCGCTTAGAATAAGATTAAAAACATTCTTAAAGTCTACAATGACCCAAAATCTCCTTAAAATTATATTGCAATATTGCATATTCATCGAAATTAAGATGTAGATATTGAAGAAATAACAAGATCATTCATTAATAAGACCAAAGTACGTCAGAACACATGTTTTTTGTAGGTAATATTATTTTTAAATTGGAATTTGAAATCATCAAATTATAATTATTATAATAATTATCAAACAAATATTAATTTTATTGCACAGATTTATATTGTTTTGTAATAATTATTGTTGGAAAAATAGAATTTTGTATAATACTGTATTATATAATATTTAATTTTGTTTATTAGGCTGGGTCTGCCATCTTTAAAGATGGCAGCCCCAATCTGCACCCGTCTCATTTTATAACTTGCGGGCTTTTCTCACTCATTAATGAGCATCATATTTTGAAAATATTTGAATGAGGAGAGTAGGTGGGGGTGTAGGACGTAGGTTTATCCAAGCCCGAAAACACATTGCTTTTATTAGGCGGGTAATTAGCCCAAACGCATGACAATCAGTTTTACGGTCACTGTTATTTAGTAAATTTACTTTTTTTTTGTTCAGTAATTATAAGTTCCAGACAAATTATAGTCAATTTATTTAAGGTCTGGAATATTGTTTTCAATATATTTTTAATTGTTTCCAGGTTACATGGCTATATTAAATTCTATGATTCGTAATTCCGAATGTTTTTTTCCAGGATTTTATTGGCATTATTTTGTTTTGTTTGGCGTACTAGATTCCAATTAATTTATGTTCCGTCTTATTATTTTATCTCAAAAGTACTGTAAACTTAGATTTTAATTCAGTTTGAACTCTATTATCTATAAAAAAAATTTAATTTTTTGGTAATTTTATAGTCCAGAATTTGAGTTCCCAAATTATTAGGTACTGTTCAAGTTCAACTATTCTAATGACTACACCGGTACCGTATAGTGGTAGTAATACTCATAATGATTAGTTTCAATTGGAGTACATTTTTTTATCAGTTGCAATATTATACTAATAATATTCTATAAAATTTGTATACACATAAAATGTAAGGATTATTAGTTTTTTATTGGTTAGTGAAAACTGTAAGTACCATAATTTATTTTGTTAACATATGAAATCAGTTATAAATTTTATATAAAACAGTAATTGTTCTAATAGGTGAACAAATATTTGTCATTTCAATTTTTTTTTTTCAAAAAATGAGGTCATGGCTATGCCAGGTGTATTAAGGAATTTCAATGATACATGTTGGTTTTGAAGACTAAAGTCAATGTAGCATTGTGAAATAAATATTTGTAATTAATAATTAGTTGAAATATTAAAATTAAAATTTATTGATAAAAAAATTGTAGTCATATCAACTGGTTTATATAGCTAGTCTTAAATTGATTTGTACTTAAAATGGTAATCAACATAAAGATACGCATATTATAGGATTGTAGTCTTGTTTAAATCCTTACAAATGTATTTATATTTTGGATCTTATTTCTTAAAATGTAATAATTAGAACACAATTAAAAATAGGATTGAAAGACGAGCGTTTTTATTTCAAAAAAAAAACAATACTTCGAGTCTATAGTCTAAAATTATTCACAATATCATAATTATGTAATCGAATGACGTAGATATCATACAACAGGTAAACACACAACAAGCGAATCACACGAGTAAAATGAATTCGGAAAAATAAACATGGAAAGGCTTGAGTTTGATTGTTTTCCCGTACTGTGACCGAGGAAAAACAAATAATAATAAAAGAAAAGAGTACGCTGAGAAAAGAGACTAAAAATTCTTATTTACAATTACAAGGAACAGAAACTTGGTCAACTAATTACAATAATACCAAACAAACTTAATAATATAATAATAATTAATATTTTAGAAAATAGATAATAAAATAAATAAATAAAAATTATTATATTCTCGAGTAGTTTGAATAATCATAAAAGCGACTGAATGGACGCATTGATTAATTTACGAACTGAGGTATATATTCAAAGAAAATTTCTTCAGTCTCTTTTCACAGACGGTCTTACAAATTATTAAGTATTTACATCTAAATTATGTTATTTTATGAACACACACAAAAGAAAAAAAAAGAATGAGTTAGAAATTAAAAACCGAGTACAATGGAAACAGTAAACTTTTCGAATAGTTTACTTTACAATATAAGAATCCATTTTAATCGGTTTGAACGAAAAATTTCATAACGAGACCTAGTTTATATAGTTAACATCAATAATCGTTTTTTAATGCTAATTAATATGTAATAATGTTTATTATAAATCTAATGGCTGAGTTGCATAAAATAGATTCAAAACAATTTAGGAACCACTTTGATAAATGGAAAACAAGACGTAATTAAACAATTCAATGGACCATTAAAATTGTGTGCTCTTATGGATTTATGCAATTCAACCTGTTTATTATTATTAATAACAATAATAATGGAACTAACTAAAATAATAGTACTTGTATTATAATGAATGTATAATATATTGTAACATATTAAAAAAAAAATTATACGAGGTTAGGCTGCAAATATCACTCATATCACATGTGCCATTCCGACGACTATTGCCGTTAGCCATTTTTTTTTTTTTTTTTACTATATATTGTGAGAATACAAACATGTCCAAACGCGTTATCAGCAAACAAGCTACTTGCATTTTAGGAATTTTCTTATTTTTAGAAATAACATATTTATGTACAAAAAAAAAAAAAAAAAATAGAAATTACAATTACAATTTTGTGAATAATAAAAAAAATTATATAAATTTACAAAATATGTGCCCTGGAAGAGTTGATGGGTGGGGGTGGTGGGCTGGTGAGATCGTAAGTCTGCATCACCGCTGTGGACGGTCCGTTTCAGCTTTGTTTAACGCGCTTTCGGGGCGGTCCAATTGGCGGTATTTGCTGTGTGGCTAGCGCGCGAAACGCTTCAGCTATTAGGTGTGGGTGCGACTGTATCATGGTTTTCCAGCCAGTAGTGTCCATCACGTCGGTCGCATGGCTGTAAAATAGAAAATGGAAACGATATTATTATGAATAATATTGTAATATAATACCATCATTTATTGGATAATAATATATTATATTATAATATCGTGACTGATAATTGACGCGAAAAGAGGACCGACAACGACGTTAGTTTCGCGGTTTATAACAACGCCGTTACATAATATTATATATTATACGATGGCTATAGAACTTTAGAGGCCAAACGGTGGATACCCAATCCCTATATGTGACAGGTTGATATCGATTTTTTTTTTAAACATCGTGTTACACATTTTTCATTTCTTGCGATGTTTGCAACGACGTCTACACATAATAATATTATGTAAATTATAATATAACTAAATAAGCAGTTTCATTTCCCCCCGGCTGATAAAAACAATGTTAATGACCACCAATTTCACGAAAACATTTATTAAATCATATTATTTTAATAATAAATGACAAATATATGTTACCTATACTGAATTATTATAATATTATGTATTTATATAGCCATTTATAGTATAGAAATATTTTAGTAATTGTGTTTTTAAAAATATTTATTTTTTTTAAATTAAATTGGACACTTGGCCTACTATCATATTATTTTTTTTATTATTTTACAACTCGTTGATAATTAATTGAGAACAAAAAAAAATAGTAAATTAGCTAGGTGGCTTAGATATAGTGATTTTAGATAATTATTTTTTTATTGTTTTATGTAATAAAATCGGCACATGATAGGTATTTCGACTGAATAAATAGAATAATAAAACTATTTTCGTAATAATGCTTTTTGCGGCCTCTACAGTCCACGCAGTAATACATACGAGTATACAACCATATTAAAATACCATTGATTATAAATTACCAGTAGTAATAAAATAATATAATAAATGATACCTATGCTGTTTTAGTATATAATTTATTATAGTTATTACAAAACAATATGTATGCATTGTACATGGCATATACCTGTTACTATTATAATATAATTATGCCATAGTATAATATACTATAAACTATGAAGTATAAAATATAATGTATACTCACGTGTTAATAAACTCGATTGTTTGTACTTTCAGTTGGTCGGCACTGTGTAGATCGGCCAATATTAATATATCTGCCGCGTTGTCGATCGACAGATTGTTACACAGCGCTTCTTCGCACATGACTTTCAGCCTCTCTAAAGCGTACTGAGCGTGACAAGAAAAAAAAAAGTATTAAAACAACGTAAAGTAAGTTAAAATAGATATTTAATAGAATTTATGACCAATAGAACAAACCTTATCTGCTGCCGCTAACAAATCATCCGCCATTCTCTCTAAATTCGCTGCCCGACCGGTGTAAATAAATCGAAGCATTTCTCTGAGAACTTCGTGATCCACGTCGGTAATGGCGACACGGTTTTGTTTGCGTTCTTCCATCTCGTGTTCAAACATGGCGGCGAACACGGGACTTCTCGCTACATTTCAATCAAGCAACGTTAGGAATTTGTATTACTTATTATATTAGATATGGATTACACGATTCACGCGATTAACGTGAACTGGCAATGCGATTTTATGATAATTACCGGCAAGTATAGCTTTGTGTGCTTGGAATTCTCGCCCGCTAACTGAAAGCGTTACATCACTAAATTTTTGTATTTCAAATAAATTTCCTAGATCGTCGGGCAGACGACATTCAGGTACTTTAAATTGGACCGCATTTGACTGACCGGATATATTGACACTATCAGCTACGACGCTTACCTGCAAACGAGCCATCTGTCAAGTCATTATTCGTGCCACTTTTTATTACATTAAAACTTTGCCAGGTTTTTATTTTTCATTTAGTTTTAATTTGTAACAGTAATCGTAATTAAGATTTATCATCAATAATCATAATATAGCTTAAGAACTTGATAGTTTGTACATATAAACAAAAAGCGGTTAAAACATTTAATGCTTAAAGGTTTTTGAAAATATAAATTACCTCGCAAAATATGGTAAGTTTATCATCGGGTAAAAGACCATTAGCTTCGTCTAATAGAAAATCACGCCTAATGAATTTTTTGAACCCCCAATCCTTTCCTTGAACGAATCTATAAGCCCTTTGACTCTCTATAAAAATTAAAAATGTACATTTAAGACAATTTTCTTTAATGCATGAAATTTTAATTAATTACCCATTGCCTTAGTTTCTTCGCGTTTGGCATTTAGAATTGAAAATTTGAATTTCGCTCTAACCTCAGTCTTGTTGCACGAGACTAGTAGTAAATACAAAGACAAATAGTCTTTGCTTTCCTCATCTAAGCCTTTAGGATTCACTCGCAAACACCTAAATATAACATGGCATTATAAACACATCAGTATTTAATTTGGAAATTTAAGGAAAAAATAAAACAGCCGTATAGAAAATAAAAAAAAATTAATTACCATTTCAGTTTGTCGTTTATTCCGGCGGAGAATGTAGACGATTTTAAAACTTCGCCCATTTCTTCCCGACAAAAGCTGAAGTTGTTAATGGTCCACATGTAACTGAACTTAACAACTTTCACCTAAAAACAAAAATTACTAGGTATTAGTATTGGTATTTATACAAAATAAATATAAAATAAGTAGGTATAGTGAAAAAAAATAGCAGCCAGTGGCTAGCTATAAAATTATTGATAAAAATAAAAATATATTTTGTTTATTGCCAATAATAATTCAGATTAGTTGATTTAACAGCGACGGCTAAACAACAATCATTATAATCTATTATAGGCTACAGCAGTAGTTTCATAACAATATCAATAAAACATTTGAATTTGACGCCTTGACCCAAATGTATAGTGCTGAGTTATAAACATCACACCAATGTGTGAAATAATATTCACAATAAATTTTTATTTTGAGAATTTTCAAACTACAAAATCACACTGTCGGTTATCGCAGAAGTGTCGGTCCAATTTCGAAACTATTAAAAATATAATGCGAATTAAACGTATCAATCACCGAGGAGACGGAACATTGTTCAATGCGTTATTATTGCGTGGTATGTTGCAAATAACATTATATTTGGTTGTATAACTATTGTATCAATGGATCACAGACTACGCGCAATCCAGTCCATATGATACCACGAATATATCAGAAAATCTGCAAATCAGCAAATCTCCTACAATTTATTAAATATTAGTATTCAATTGTTTGATGTGTTTAAAAAAATTAATAAAGAGCACGTGTTGTGTATAATTTAGGTGTCAAGAAGGTACTGACAAAGAGCTCCGGAGTGTACTATACAGATCCAATAAAAGGTAACGAAATACATAGTTTAGGGCGTTTTGATTTAATAATTATAATCGTTTGCGGTCATCGGAAAAGAGTGTGATCGAGATGTGCAGTACCTACGCATTGACGGGCAGTCACCTCAGCAGATCTCACGCAAAGCATGAACTATATTATAACATATTTTAATGATTGTAGTAACGTAAAAAAACACATAATTTTATAGTATTTGTGCGAGCTGAGGAACCATTGTGGCGTTAAATCAATTTAGATAGCGACGCGCGCGCGTTCGGGTCGGTGGACGGAAGGGAGGGCGGTGGGCGGCAGCTGCGGTGGGTACGCCGTCGCCCGCTGGCATAAAGGGCCCGAAAAACGTCGGAGCGACCTTGACGGCTCCGAGCAGTAGTTGGGGTCATCCTCCGCCGCAGAACGAGAGCGAACGGACGAGCGAGGAGGTAATACAGCGCGCCTGCCGCAGTTGGCCGTGCGGTGAAGAAAAGAGCGCCGGTCATCGGCCCCACCCCCTCATCGTGGCAGGCGCTTTTTCTTTCGGGCCATCACACACACACATACACGGGCGCACGCGCACACCACGCACACACACGTTTATACGCACATAATCGGGTCCAACGCTCCAAGGCCAATGTACTCAAAACGCACACGACGACGACGATGATGACGACAGCGAGACGCTACCGTTGACCTTGCTCGAGCAATATTGTATGCTACCCGGACGGGTAGAAGGGGTACCGGAAAAGCATATTATTGTATTCGTCTTGTATCGGATATGTCATATTATGTGCCTACTACCACTGCTAATACTACTACTACTACTACTATAACTAATTCTACTACTACCTACTACTACTACTACTACTACTACTACTACTACTATTACTATTACTACTACTACGACTACAACAACTACTCCTGTCGTTAACGAACATCACCTCCGTCGCCGCCGTCGGCAGTTCGCGGTCGTAAGGATATTATTATAATAAAGTTGGATAGAGTAAAATATATTGAAATAAATTCACGCAGAGATGAGTTTGTGTGGGTAGCCGTATTGTGCAATGCGTTTTTGGGGGAAGAGACAGAGAGAGATAGGAGGTCGACGACCGCCAGGTCGATCAGGGGTTCGTAAACGCGTTTGAGCAGGGAAATACGGGCGTTTAAGTGTATACAGGCATATAATAATATAGGTTTACGGTTCCGACGAAAAAATGGCACACGGAGGGGTGTGTTCTGCTGTGTTCAGGCCTGTCACGCATCCATCACGCACAAGCGGGCTGCGCATGCGCGCACGCATATGGCACACCGCACACAATCTTCTCGCTAAATAATAGGAACACCGCGGTTAGAGGTTTATATATTTAACTACTAAGCCGACACGCGGGGGGAGCGGCAACAGCAGCAAAGGGTATTTTCCTCCGTGACCTATTGAAAACGCGAGGGATACGAACTTTTGAACTCGAACTTTTGGCCTTTGGGCCACCCCCGACCGTCCCCCCTCGGGTAACACCATCGCTGTAGTGGACGGCGGAACGTGGTTATCGATTCAGCTGGGGGTAAAGGGGATAGGCGGGATCCGCAGAGCGCAAAAACAGCTTCGTTCGCGCCGCCCTCTCCTTGTTATACCGATTCCACTTTCTGAATACGCGAGGCTTGACGTGTGGTCCCCAAGCTTTATCCTGAAAGGGTCAGGCCGGCGTTGTAGTGCGCGCGTAGGATCGATCCACGGTCGCCGTCACTCTGCCCCGCTCTCGCGGTCGTCTCCTACACGCGCCCACTTTTGGCGTTCACGTACATAACCTCCAAAACGCACGTCCTTGAGGGACACGTGACACAGCCGTCACCGCAAATTCCCTCTTTTATTATACATTTATTATACACGTGTATTAAGTATTAACACAACAGGAGGAGGGAACACGGCGATGACATAAAAAATAATAGTTTTGTTTTGTTCCGTTGTTAAAAAAAAAAAATTTGTCGTAAAAACGTTTTGTAATTCTGCGTTAAAATGTGCACTTCGGATGGGTATAATAATATATTATAATGATAATAATAATATAGGCGTGGCCGCCACCGCCGTGTAGAGGCCAACGGCTCCGGAGGTCCGTTGGGCCAACGAACTTAGCCGCCCGGGAAGCTGTTTCACACTCACACACACATACATACACACACGCACACATATTATTAAACACATGAATACACATCCAAGGGTAAGGACGTTCACCTGGTCATATTATATGGCAAACGTCGCGCGGTCATCGGCGTCATCGTCGTCGTTGGTGCGTACATCCAGGGCGTTTATAACGGGAGACGAATATTCTCGTGAGACGCAACAATAATAATGACCGGCAACAACGATGTACAATAATAATAACTGGCAATAATACGGAATAACATTACATTTCGCGATAATAATCGCCATTGTGTGATGCGAAAAAACCTAGATTGGTAATAGCTAGTACCGTTTTTTTTTTGTTTATTAACTTCCTTATATGCCAACCAGTGCCGCTATATAAAATTAATATAAACTATAAAGGTAGGTATAACCGTCAACAACGACACCGTTTTAGACTTGCACGTATGAAACACCATGAATATACAACGAGGGTCGACGGGCGTACATTATATTATTGTAATAATAAAATTTATGAATGTGTCGACAATAGGATCGGTATTTTTTTGTTGATTTGTGTTCGTTCTTACCTGTGTATAGCACCAGTTCTCCGCCACGGGTGTGTTCGCCTCGGACGAAGGAGGCGGGCTGGGTACCCGTGATACGGACATGGTGCTGCTGCTCGGTGCACCGGCCACGACGGCGGCCGCCGCGGCCGCGGCAGCTGATGCGGCCGCGTTCACCGATCCCGACGAACCCGCTGCCACCGACACTCTGGCTGTCTGCTGCGGCGAGCACTCACTCACCACTGGCAGCCTGAAACAAAAAAGACATGTTCGTGTTATATGTTGTTATTTATAGTTTTGAAAAAGGGGATCAATGCAATGACAGATAACACAATTATATACGATGGGGATAATATTATGTACTCCAGCCCTGTTTGCGCACATCATAAACACACATGTATACAGCGACGACGTTATGTTGCTAAGCAATCGATGACTGAATTTTGAAACGATTTTCAGTTTTTATTTGGTCTGTCGATTGCATAATTAGTGTGTAACACGTGAAATAATGTTTTACGGGCACTATGGTAATTTTGTCACGATAATGTTATATCTGCCATAATGGCCATAATGGCCCGATATCCAACAGTTACAATAGGTAGGTTATTTTTATTATTATGATTCATGATTAAACGTTACACTCAAATGAAAATGAGTGTACCTTATACAATTATTTTAAATATTAAATAATTTATACAACCCATTTATTTAATTAAAGGCGTACTCGATGTAAATATAATTTTTATTTCGAGTGGGTTTTAAAAGTATATTTATTGAGTAAAAAAAAATGTAGACGTGTTAAGTAGTGTTCCCGGTAAATGTTATTTTTTTTACATTTAACCTTGTACCTTTACAATGCTTATAGTGCTGTATGGGCTATTCATTGTGATAAATTATATTACAACATTAATAACCTAAGTGAGGTTTAATGAATAATGTGCTATACAAAGACGACGTTTGTTTTCCTAAATCTATATTCTCACACGTGTAAGATAACAAAACGAAAAAAAATTACAAAAATGTCTAGTCTCAGCTTGTTCAATTGACAATTATACACAACGTTTTATTGTATACAAAATTTAATATATATTATTATGTATTGCATTCATTGCAAAATTACGTATGATATTCAAGTATTTAAAAAAATGTTATATATAATAAATACCTACTATTACCTACTTTCAGCAAATTTATATCTTAAGATAGTAAATAGTAATGATAATGTGTTTTACAAATAATTAAATAATATATCAACAATAGAAAATTATTTAAATTCCAACAGTCATATCATACTTACATAGTACATTACACACAACAACTTTACTAATCTTTGACTAATCGTAATATAGTAATACTATTGAATTTGTCTTATTGTTGTACCTTTGTATGTACTTGTGCAGTCATCGTATAATGTATCGGTTATTTTAGTAAGTAAGCAAAAATCTTTAGACTGAAGCTATAGATTAAAAACGTACACGTTTTGGCAAACAATATAACAAAAGTGACATGTCGCAAGTGTTACACACATACAAACGTTCAAAAAAAGTGTGATGTGTATGTACAATATGACATTTAATCCAGTTGTTTTATAATCCGAACAAATTTGTAACGTTATTTTTCTCGCAAAACTTGATCAAACGTGCGCTTGAAATAGAAACGGGCGACGAAAGATAAGTACGTTATTTCGCTGTACACACAGTCCTCGGTTCCCGGGGTTTTTTTTTTTTTTTATATACACATTTATATTTTCCTGTTCGCATGCCAAGTCCCATACGTGCATTCCTCTTTTTTCTCTCTCATAGACGACGATAATATATATACATAATATATATTGTATGTTATTATTATATGTATATGAACGAAGCCAGCGGCGGCGGCGGCGCGTGCACCCGGTGGCCCCTGTGGGAGAACACATAATATTGGTCTTGGTCCAGAAGTCGTTCACCTCTCGGTAAACTATGAGCCAGCGAACTGTGAACGACGCTGCTTTGGCTGAGGCGAGGAGGATGACATCCCGATGAACCGGTCGGTCGGTGTCTTTGTCCGCCACCGATGCCACGCGCCCGGTCATAGACATTCGGGCGGTTACACCGCGAAGATTCTACATGGGTTCAAGACCGTACAACGCCACCGCCGCGGTATGGGATGGTCCAAACTTCAGTGCCGGAACTTCCGCCCGGCGGAGTAGGTACATTATCTAATTAGCGTCGTCTTGAGGTTATTATAATAATCGTACAATCACGGGCGTTTTTTAAAAGAACCGCGTCAAAAGATGGGTTTATTATACAAACGATATGGTGCTACGGCTATAATTATAACTAGTGCCGCAATATTGCACTATTTCCCCGATTCATCACAAGTTTAAGATTTTACATATTTAACATTTTACATTTTTACTCGTACATTATGCACTCCAAAAGACGACTTTAGACTTCTTGGTGATTAGGTAGAAAATTAATGCAACAATACAATATGTATTGAAAGAAGAAATTGCGGGTAAGCGCTAAGCATATATTATTAGAAATGAGATGGGAGAAAAATTATAACTAATATAACCGATTGCATAAAACCATACAAGTGTGCGCACGGTCGTGTACGCGGTTTAGAAAACTGAGAAATCGTGAAACGCTTCTGCTGCTGGACAGGAAGCGACTCCTAGACAACGCTGAGTGAAATCACAGTTGTCTAATTATTGTGTTATATACGCTGGAGAAACGATTAGAAAGCGACAGATCACGAATTCAAAACCGATATCGAAAACAGTTTGTTAAATTGTTTAATCGCAACTTGTGTGTAGGTAGATATATATACTGATATATAGAAACTAGACGAAATAATCTACAACCTGTACATTAGATATCGATCGTCATACATAACAAACAGTAAGACAGTATAATCTTCAAACCATTTTCAAAGTTAATCGCTTTTTTTTTTGTTACTGAGAAAGAACTCAAAGAAAAATGGGACCTTGTTAGTTAATGATCAATTGTTATATGGGCAAATAAAAATGATATAACGTAATTTTGGTAAACTTATAAGGTTCTTAATCATCTTTTGTGACGCGTTGATTAAATAAGAGAGAAAAAAATTCCATTTCGATATTATGTCCCATCGCCAACTTTTAAGCTGTTTTATTGACATAATAATATTATATCGAGCTCGCCGCATACCCATATGGCCATATACAACATATTATTATGCAGACGGAAAATTGTCAACTTTACACCATCACCTCAGACCCATAACCTGTTGCGTTTCCGTTAACCGCACGCGGATATTAAAACGACTACGACATGCCGTTATTTGTGCCGACGGCATGACGGCAGTTAGCTGTTTTATTCTGCCAGTCGTGCCGGTAGTTGTACATATTATGTTGTATGCATAATGAGAATTGTACACACGGCCGCTGCCGCATGAGGAAACCAGATTAACGGTGCACGCCCGCCAGGCTGATAAAACGAAACCAACGGTCCAACTCCTCAGTGGTAGGAAAACCTTTTTGGACTCTCAGATCCCGTTCAAAAAGTAAAATATAAAATTAAAATATAAAAATTTGATGGATGAAAAATTGTAATCAATAAATAATAAATTTAAGAACTTACAGTGTAAGATAAAATAGACAGAATTACGTAAAATAAAATTGTAGAAATAACAACTGTGATATGATTTTTTTTTTTTGATATTGTTTATTATTTTTTCAATCGTCTCATGTCTTGTGCCCACTATAGACATATACTATATACTATATACATACATGGTGGAGAGTATCATTTGTAAGCATATGAAAATTCAAACATACTGTATAAGTGCTTACTTTGTAAATATATTTCTGATTTTTAAAAATGATGGACGAAGTTAAAAAAAAATGAAATAAAAGCGATTGTTTGAATTGATTTTTACTGTAAATCTAATATTGTTTATTATTATTGTAAACTTGTAAATCAATTTCCATTGAATGTCAATATCAATATTATTATTATTAAACGGATTTGAGAGAAATTGAAAATATTGTGAACATTTTTTGAAATCCTGAAATGTATTATTAAACTCGTATTAAAGTGTCAAAATAGCTTACACAAATTTAAAAGTTGAAAATTAAAATGTTGACGATTCAAAACGATTAATTCAAATAAAAAATTCCGTAAAATTTGTAACTTTATTTCAAAACATTTAATGGGACCTCATACAACGGGCATAAATTGATTTTTACACTGTAGTTTTTTGTTGTATTCCATATTACTAATTTTTTACAGGGTTGTGTGAAATTGGCTCGTGGACTACGGGTTGTAGAGTAATGTCTATGGTAACGTAATCTGCACAGACCTCAATATATCATAAATAAATACTATTATAATGTTATGGTAAGTGGCTTGACGTGGCGCGTTGGCTGTTACCAGTCGCGTAATGCGACTGCAAGTAAGTAACGCCGTAGGGACTAGTTCCCGGATGGGTGACCACCCGGGTTCGTAGTAGTAAAAACCTTGCCACACATACACGTCGTGTTTGCTTACCTACCGTGACAACACCTTACCATACCAACCTAACCTACCAAAGTTCATAATCCCTACAATAGATAATGGTCTAAATCACCGGGCTTAAGATGAATAAAAAAATAAATATATAAATTATGGTAACATCAGCAACAAAATCTTTATAAATATATAATAAAAAAAGATAAATGTAAATAATAAATAATATAATTACAATAATGAAAAGTAATAAATCACACTATAGTTCCGACTTCTGAGGTGGATTAACAGAGAATTTGATTCATGGCTATTGTTATCATAAATTCTGACGATGTAGTTTTAGATTTTTTAAAGCAACAGGAGCACAGTAAATATTTAAAGAAGAATTTTTGATACGAATATGTAACATTAAATGCTTATAGGTACTACATTATCTCAATGGATTATTTCAGATTTTGAAATTAAATGGTAAAACTGATATTGTATGTAGGTATACAATTAATTTAAATAATAATGAAAATTACTTATGACATGAACAGACATTACAGGCTATAGTCAATGACATACAAGCAACTTTAAGAAGGCCTATAACTAATTAGATTAAAGTAATAAAATACAATATAATATAATAGAGAATGTACATTGAAACTTCATAAGTATATAACATTTAAGTTATTATTAACATAAATGTTGATGTCGTTCAAACGAAAATGTTAAATATTTGCAATTTAATAACAATAATGTTATCGCCGTTCAAGACCAAACAAAAAACATAGTAATTATAATGTTAAAAATTTTTAAATTAAAAAGTATTTGGTCTGGTTATTTCACAACGAACGCGGACGTGTATTACTTATGTATTGTTTTGTAAATTGAGAGCAATAACAAAATATTAAAATCATAAACGTTCTCGAGTAAATACAAATATAAGCAATTGTAATACCTCATTGACAGTTTAAAAAGTAACATACATAGTACATACACATGATTAGAAAAAAAATAATGTTAAATTGGAACAATGCAACATGAACCGGTTGACGTGACTACCTCTTTAGCAGGTCAAGGAGCTGACGGACTAGGGCGAAAAACGTTTGAACATTTTATATATTAAATAGCACATGGCCTCGTCGCATTTAAACCTCCTACAATATTTTATATACATAGTAAATATGAGTATATGACCGATTACTTCCTTCCTTTCCAATATGAATTAAACTCATTATATTTATACAGTTATCACTTTCAGCTGCCCCATAAAAAATAACAATAATAATGCCCTTACATTAAAATGTAAAAACCATATAATATGTGCTAAATATTATACCTATTGACTTATAAAAGCGCTGTCATCGTCTACTATAGTAGTTATTTAAGAGGACGTGATACCCGTACGTGTTGTCTCCGTCTTACAAATGCGTTACATAGCAAATTTTATGCTCAGCATAACACGTGTAGATCCATTAATTTAAAAATTAGAGTGAATTATTGACCTCTTATAAAATCTAAAGGTAATATTATTATCTAGGCAACCTCATTGGTTTTTTATTATATTTCAATTTTAAAATGAGTTGAGTATTTTAAGATGTACAAATTTTAAAATTATTTGGACTTGTTTTGTACTTTTTGCGGACATTTTCAGTTTCCAATTTTTTTCTATTGTAAATTGCTTTTACATCTTAAAATTCTCATAACTCGCTTTGAAAATAAAATATAATAAAAAGCTCACGAGGTTGCCTAGATAATAATCTTACCTTTAGATTTTATAAGAGGTCAATTCAATCTTATTTTTAAACTAACGAAGCTACATGTTTTTATTCGCACTTATAATTTCTAGAACAAAAAGTATCAATAATTTATTGTTATTATTAAACTATTGTTATTTTATTGAATTTAATTTTACATGCATTTTTTAGTAATATTTTGATTACATACTATAGATTCAAGAAAGAAAAAAAACAAATATAACTATTGATAAATTAAAGATTTTTTCTCAATGAGACTTTTATAAGTCTTTATTATAAATACTTATAAAAAATTATATATATAATATAGAAATAGTTAAAAATTAGAAAGTTCGAAATTAGTTTTCTTTATGATATTGTATTATATAGGTAGCCGAATCAGAAGATTTATTTTGCCAACTTCACATTTACAAAATTAAACAAAATCATTTATGCCTAGAAAAGGAAAATTGTTTAAGCAGTCTCCTTATTGGTTTATTTTAAAATATATATCTGGTAATTAAACCAATTTTAAAACTATAATATTGCTCTGGGAAAATTTATTTTTTAATTATTTTTTTTCAGTTCAATTCATTTGATTAAAGTTAGATAAGAACAAATAAACTAAGAATAATTTGTTACAAAAGAGACTTAATTAAGTAAAACTTTAAACAATATATTGTACATATTTTACTCCATATGTAGTATGTTAAGGTAATAATTTGTGTTTCATACCTTCACAATCTGAATTAAAATTAAAATGTTACATTTATGCTTTTATTAAACGAGTATTTTAGATAATGAATGTATTTGAAATATCCGACATTTTGATAGAAACGGTAAGTGCAATAACATTGCAGGTAGTTGTAATGATAATATGGGATTTTTATATCCATCGATATACAACGTAATTAAGTTTTTTGTGATTTTAAAATAGTTTTCACATTGTTTTGGACAAATAGCTTTTAGGTAAGTAGTACTTGAAAATAGTTCAAGGCATATAGGAAGTAAATATAAGCAATTGATCATAAATTAGTTTAATCAAATGTAAGACACCTTGTGAAACAAATAAGCAAATAAGATGAGAGGACAAAATGTATGGGAGAGAAAGAGAAACCACCAATGTCGGTTAATTGGAGCCGGTCGTTTGGTTTTTCATAATACGGCCGCGTCCTCTCTTTTAAGTTGGTTAACAGGTCAAGGAGTAAGAGCGAACGGAACATTCAATATTTCGGGTTTCTCGAAGTATAATAATATATAGATAGATATGACAAAAGATCATATTATAATATCATCAATATAACCATCAAGTTAAATTTAAATACATTTAAAAAAAAGATGTTGGGTTAAGTAAGAAATCTTTCTATTTTATCATATTATAAGAAAATTAAATTAAACTTAACGTGAATAAATTTAAAATAATTAATTTTGGATTAATATACAGATAGATTTAGTTTCTAATTAAAAATATAACTAAAACATTGATACATATTAATATAAAAATCTTAAGTTTAATTTCTAATAATTTTCGTTAAAAAACTGATTATTTTTTATCTAAAAATGTATACCTAACCACTAACGTTATTATATTATTTTAAGGCATTCTGGTGACCCTCGTATCAGACGGCCCCGCAAATTATACAAATGAAAAATGAGGTTATGGCCTTGTTACATTTTAAATCGTCAACTTACTGTATGTTCTACAATTATAATATTTCGGAGATGAGTCTACATGGTACAGACTAAAAAAGATGCACTTATCTTAGTATTGTTTGCTTACATAATACATATCATGTCAAGGGTAACAAAGCCGCCTATAAGGACTTTCGTGAACTAGTTTACGAAAATATTCATAATTCATAAGGATTATAAAAATGTATAAAAAAAATCGCGTGTGTAGTAAATCTTATAATAAATAGACAAACGAATCCAGGGCTATATTTATTTTGTATCCTTGGAAAAATTTTTTATATTTATTTATAATATTTATAAATTTAGCCCCTGTAATAAATATAATATTTAAGCAATCATCTTAAAAAGACAAGTACAAATATGATTATGATTTATGATACAATTAGAATATAAAATAAATATTTTACTTAGGTGCCTACATCATTAACACAGAATAAATATTATAAAATAGATCGAACTAGACTATTTTCTAAAATTATTTTTATGTAAACGTTAACATTTAATACATTTCAATAATTTGGTACATCATTAAAGGTAATTGTATTTTTTTGGCATCTTTAAAGTTGACTTTAGTGCCAGAAATATTTCAATAGATTGTATGAATACATATGGGTATGGCAAACGGAAGAAAGGTCCGACCTTCCGGAAATAGAGCTAAGCAATATTCAAAAACCCTGAATCAGGTACTCTAATTAAAATCGTTCACATTAAAATCCAAGAACAATTTATCATTTATTATACATACAAACTACAAACACATTTACTAATCAAACATATTTAGTTATTGAAAAGTCATGGGGGTTGTTAGATTATAATGAAATATTTTCTTATAAATTTGAAAGTTACATAATGTCGATTTCTAGAGTATTTTACGTAAATTAGTTAAATGCATTCGACATTGTATTCTATTAAAAATATAATATGTAATTATAGGTAGGTACTAATACGAGTAATGGTTGACAAGATTGCAAAATATATAAATTTATTAATTCAACTCAGCAATATTTATGATAACTCGTACAAATTATTATAATATACTGAATATTATGGACGATTAGTGAAAATCAAGGTTCATGTATATGATAAAACACAACATATTGACAGACGACAGCCATAATTATTTTTAATATTTACCTGAATAATTGTTATTCAATGTCCAAGAACTGAGAAATTTCATAATTTATAAAAATATCGTAAGACTGTAACTTACATATAGCACTATATGACTGATACACTCCCACAACTGGCCACAACTGTTTGAAATAAAACTAACTTAAATATTAAATACATATAAAAGAATCCACGTTAAGCAACCAACTACCTGCTGTAGATCGGTTTACCTGGTCCCTAAAAGCAAGTTATTCAATTTATATTTTTGTACAAAGGTGAATTTATGAGTTGGACTCGAAGCAGTAAACTGCGGGACACTGCAATACTGGAGGAGAATTGCAGCCGTAAAAGAAAAATGATAATAGAAAAAGCCCCTTACTTGTCTGATATTTTTTTCAAAAGAATAAGGGACAATGTTCCGATGCATTATTGTAGTAATATCGGAATGCGTGGGTGTTGTGAGCAGATGACAAACCAGAGATCTATAAGTAGGACAGATCCTTGTGCCACATGTACGGTGTGGTTTCAACACGAATGAAAAACGTCCAATAGTAATTTTTATATAAAATGAAATTGTTTATTAACCTATTATGTATAGGATTTCGTATGGTATTTTTCACATTATTATTTTAATTATATTTTACCAAACCATTCAACAAATATCTACAATCTATATAATTATAAATACATACATATTAAAATATGATATATATTTCTCTAGTAAATTAATAATTTAATATATATTTAACAAATAAACGAAGTTATGAATGCATTTAAGAAAGGTTATTTAGTTTTTTTATAAAATTATTTTCACTAAAATGTGTTAGACGTTAGAGAATTAACCGTGATTTGTATTTAATTAAATTATTTATATATATTATACACCCATGCAAAATATGAGTATTTTCAGTAACAAAATAATCAAAATAATAGAAACTTCATCATATAATACCTCACCGATACGAGGATAAAATTATGAAAATCCCCATTATTTCATACAACCCTATCGGACCAAATACTGCAGACGTGAATGTACGCATAAACTGTATATACTATACGTGTATGCTTATTTTCACTACGTTTAAAATTATTATTTAGGTGGGTTCAACCCCAAAAGGGTCGTTCGTCCCTTTTATACTTCAACAGTTCAGCCCTCGTCAAACTACACACCCAAGATTGAGTAAGAATTTTATGTGGGCTACGATTTTGAAACCAATTGTTCATCGTTAAAAACAATGATTTGTTTGTTGGAATTATAGAGAAATCCGTTAAGTGCTGTTCTTATTTTCTATTCACGAAAATATGGTTAAAACTAATATATCAAAAACAAAATTTTCATAAGAATTGTATGCCAATAATATTAAGTTTTAAAAGTAATTAGCATAGAGAAGACATTGAAGAATTCTCAAAAAGGTAAATCTGTAACTATTATGAGTTAATATAGTTATTACTTATTACTTAGGTATTACCTTTGAATTTCCAGAAAGACAATGATTTATTTTTAATAGTGCGAATCTTTGTAAGTGATTAAGCTACCACCTGCCACATGTATATTATTTGTTGAATAATAAATTATGAATAGGCATAATAATTTTTAAAATTCTGATTATTTAATGAGTAAAAGTAGAAAACTGTTCTTTTAATTTTGATTTTGAATAAAAATCAAAAAAACAAAAACAAAAATAATGTCTATCTGATCTGTATAATATTCTTTCATAAAATGTTAAATTAAGCATTAAATACTCTACCTAGTAATAATAATGAAATAAGAAATACACCTATTATAAAAATTATGAAATTATATTCATCGAACCAACAAAAACATTTACATTAAGCTGAAAATATTTATCTAAATAACTGTGTAATATTCTTAGTATGTTTTTAGTTTAAATATTATAATTTTTAGTTCAAAAAATTTAGAATAATTAATAAGGACAATAATTTATAAATTGAATATTAGGATTGAACACCTTGCATAAAAATAAAGCATAGATTTTTCGTTTGTTAGCAACAGACCGGCCTTGTAGTCGGATGACATTGCTCAGGACGCACCGGTCGTCCTTGCTAGGTGCAATTCTTCCTGCAATAGCCCAACCTCTGCTCAACCAACTTGACAGAACGAAATTCAATTTAATTCCACAGACCACAGATTACTATTATTTGTGAAGTTTGAAATAATCCTTAAAATATTTATATGATACTATTGTTTGATCAAGTCGATATATTGTAGCTAATGTAATGAAAACGAAACATTTGTAGAGAACAACTAAATATTAATAACTATGACAAATAAACTTCCGTGGCCTCCAGACAGATACTGTTTAAATTTAACCTCATCATAACTAATCTTATGTGGTATAACCAAACTAACAAATAATACATTAAACTATAGGTATTTAGATAAAATTCACGGATTTTCAATAGAACAAATAATTAATTATAAATATTATGTTAATTACAATGACAAGTGAATTAAGAAGTTATAGATAAAGATTTATAACAAAATCTATAAAGATAAATATTTTTTTATAGATACCCCCTGATCTCTTATAATTGATATTTATCACGTTCACCTAAAGGGCTAATTGTATAGTTATTAATTTTTCGTGAATCTTTTAATTTTTAGAACTAGATTTACGCTATTAATATAAAAGTTTAAGTTTCAATAAACTTTTTCTTCTTAATAAAATATAAATATTCTAAGTTTAAGGAAACACAATATTAACATAAGGTATGTTTAGGTATATTTTAAAAATAAAGGGAGTGTTATATCCCTTGACCTCGTTTCTACAATAATAATGAATTATACATTCCTCTAACCACCCCATGAGAATGCAACTTCTACAGCACCACAGACTAACAAAAAAATCGTTGCTAGCTTACAGCCGAAACAATACATGACTCAGTTATTTGTTCAAATAAAAATTAATATTGTCATCATAAAAATTAAAATTTGTAAAAAATGTAGTATATTAGTACAGATTACAAGACAAGACTAGGTGTCTCGGATAGGAATACTGTATTTAATATAAATATTGTGAAATTTATAAACTTAGGCAATATTTAGTCTTAAGTGTATTTCAAATGTTTCCTACAAATAATCTGCGTGGGAAGGGGTCGCGCATAGTATGACGTAAATTAGAGGCCAATATGTAACCTTGATAATGATTGCGATTCCGACCCAAGTTTATCATAGTTGAATATTAGAGATGTTTCAATGTTAATAGTATTATAATCTAAGCATTTTTAAATGGATAATGAAGAAAAAATACAACATAAATAATAAATGGACAACTTTTTTTTTGATAAAAATATGATTATTTAGACTTTAAATAAACAATAAAAATAACAATATTGAGGATTAAATATATTACATTAATTATATACTAGGAGTATTATTTATTAATACAGAGGCTGCTATAAAATAATAATTTAGTAAAAATATATTTGAAACGGATTGATTTTATGAATGAAAATATTGATGAAAACAAAACAACATTTTGTTAAGGTACCTACAATATTCGACATTTTAATAAGCATGGTAAAACTTATATTTTTTACTAAACCATTAATTTTAAATTTTAAAATATAAAATTAATTTACCAACAATATTTTCTACGTAAAAAAATTATTGAATAAAATAAATATTTAGGTATGTTATAATAGTAAGAGACATCAATTTTAAATAAAAATTAGCCTCGGAATGAAGTATACTGTGATAAATGTACTTTTCAGACTTCATGTTTAATCACATTGTTTCTAAAATCACCAAACGTGTAAAAACTACTTTAAAAAAGTTGATCGTTGTATAGATATTGGAGGAGACTCAAGGGCAACCTTGGCTATGACATTGTATCATTACAACTCTTGATTGTGTTTGTTGTATTCTCGTACGTCAATTGTATAAATTAAAATTAACAATGTTTAATATTTTAATTACAGTGTTCGAAATTAGAGGGCTGTGCAAACGCATGTATACGATTAGTATATTATATAAGAATTTCGTAGTCTGTATTATACTACATAAAATGAGCCTAATACTTTTCCAAAATAAAAATTATTAATAATTGAACTCACCTGGCTAAAGCCATCCTAAAACATGTATCAATGTTTATGTTCAATTTTACTTTTGAGTAATCCACTTTTGGCACGGCCACTTTACCAACTCGTATAAAAATATCGAGAATATTGCACTATATTTTTTCACTTTTTAAGTTAAAATTAAAAACTTAACATTTGGCACTGTTACAGATATTATAAATAAAAAAGATAAATTTTGTATGGAAAAATATTATTATTTAAACGAAGATAACCTTTGACCCGGCTATTCTAATACGACACGCTTTTGAACAGAATCGCACAAGCCAGCGGACACCACACCGGGCTGGAACGGAATGAAACAGACGAAGTGGATACCATCGAGAGGCACGAGGTTAGTGTTTTCGGAGGGGAAATGTATAAAGCAGTGCGTACGAGTACAATATTATTTTATAATGCGTACAATAATTGTATGAAGTTATCAAATGAATACATTTATAATGATACGGTAAATAGGATAGTATTATACATGATATATTATTGTGTTTTTATGATTCATACTGTTTAATCTTTAAGTTTATAACAAATGCACCACCTACTCATTAAAATTATACATTATATTTTAAAATGTAAATACAATAAACCTAAATGCATTAATCAAAAACTAAAAAGATGAAAGGTTTATAAAAAATGGAATCTTTTGGTGATTAAACCACATGAATTTTCGTATTTTAAAACTAAAAGTGTGTATTTGATCAATTGAAAACCGTTTGTCAGGGATTTAAAGTATTTTGGGGCCAAGATTAATTTTTACTTCATATACGATTAATTTGAAATAAATAAACATAAACAACAATTGTTAACAATTTTATTATACTATACATATTCAAAACGTATTTATTTAGAAACATTTATAAAATATAATAAATTATATTCTTTTTAAATTTAAGAAAAATACTAGGTGAAAGTCAAACTGTCACAACCAATAATGTTAATAATCGCATTGTATAAATAGCATTTTAATTTTAAAGAAATTATTTTTAAATTGGTTTGTGTTGATAATTTATAATTTGCATTAGTTCAAGAATGTGAAAATAAAGTTTGATGTTATAATATTATATTTGAAATTTAAATGTTATATTAATAATGAAAATATTTTCTACAATTACTACATATTTTGTGGATAGGATATACCCTATAGCTTTTATAGTTAAAATAGTATTATATTATATTATATTAGCTGTCCCTCCCAGCGTTGTCGGTGCTAAAGATATTATATTTTTCTTATAAATATATTTGCAAAATAAAAATTATATACCATATATCTACTAATTATAATATTAATGTAACCAATTGTAACCAAATACATTGACAAAATAAAATATTCTTTTTTCGTGAATTGAAAAAAAATCATGTGTGAGCTACACTTTAACTACCTATAGCCTAGGGGTTAATAAAATCTATAAACTATAAACACTCTCCGAATATCAAGGAATATATTGGTATAACTTTTTATTGAAAACGGCCCAGTAGTTTTTGAGTCTATTAACTTCAGATACACAACGCGGGTTAAGAATACAGTAATCAAATATTAGAAATATAAGTTTAAATTATTATATTCCATCAGTTATATTATAATATTATGTAACCTGTGGCAACCATTAACATAAAAAAAAATAATATTTTCTTCTTATTTGCTAATTTAATTATAAAATTCTCGAGTCACAGTGTTTGTAACACAACTCCTCCATACAGATCTACCCATTATAGTGAAATTTTTTTGGTATATTCGGTAGGTACTAGGTATGAGAATAGATCTTAAAGTATTTTTCACCCTCCTAGGTCCAAACTGAGGAGGTGCTCAAACGGGGATTTTGATATTTACGGTGGAAATGCTTGTTTATAAATCATGGTAATGATTAGTAGAAATTAGTGTTTATTATTTGGTTACCATTGGTTAATCGGGCAGATCAGATGCAACTGTGCAAGCATGCATCAAATCAAATTTTTGCTCGTCTATATTTTTTATAAGTTGTAATTTTTTACGGGCAATAAAGTGTGCGGGATCAGCTTTATTATTATTAAATTAATTATTATCCTTATTAGCTTTATTAATTGGTTGCCATTGGTTAATCGGGCTGATCAGGTGAAAAATTATGCGGTGGTAACTCGAACGACCGCGTATCGAAAATAATAATGTTCAAACAACGTATTTATCCAAAACGACTCGACCGTTGTATTTGGTAGGTATGAGAATAGGCCGGTCTCCTGTCTTTCTTTATACGTATTTTATAATTGTGAAAGGTGGGTAAAATAATTAAAGAACACACATTATCGGTATACTTTTTTCTAGCATTAAGTACTTCAATTTAGTTTTGTTAGGTACAAACACTGTGAATAGAGAGTTTTATGTATTAGATAATATACATATTCCTAGCAAATTTAGTTTTGAAATTTAAAAATTAATATTTCAAAGATTTAATTATAAAAAATGTAGGTACAGTGATGTCATATTTTATGGACAATTTATAATAATTTTAAAGACACTGAGGAAACATTAAAAATAATAAAATCTCTCCATTATATTATAAAAAATCGACTTACATTTTGACCCGGTAGGCCCAACCAGGGGATGTACTTCACAGAGATTTTGAGATTTACGATGGACAATTTTGTTTTTAGATCGTTGCTATTGGTTATAGGAGAAATAGTTATTAGAAATTAGTATTTATTATTTCGTTGGTTGCCAAAAGTTGATCCGGCATCAAATCGAATATTTGCACTCATGGGCGTTGTCCGCGATCCGACACAGTCAGATTGCCTACCTGGGTGGCTGAGTTGCACTTACTGCAGGGAGTTACACACAAAAAGAGTTGATCAAACACAATTATTTCAAGGGTTGTCTTTTTTACGGGCAACGAAGTGCACGGGATCAGCTAGTATAATTATATATTATAAATTATAAAATGTTGCAACCAACGGCAACCATTTATACCTTTAAAAAATCCCTTTCAGTTATTCCCATTTTCCGAGCAACATTTCTAGTTGTTCTTTCTGTACTATCCCATTTGAAAAATTACGAAAATTTAAAAAAAAATAGCGAAATCGGCCAAGCCATTCTCGATTGATGCGGTTATAAAAGCATAGCTTTTCATTTTTATTGTATAGATAATTTTATGACTACAACTAATGAGTAATTTTGAAAACTATTTGTAAATAATATATTTATATTTCTCTTAGAAACATTATTCAGTTAATAATTTTACTTATCTGAAAGTGGTATAGGTAGTATTGGAAACTACACGATCATAATTATGTAATAAGTCGCAAAAATAATGATAAAAAAATACCTAGTTGTGATGTAATATAGGTTATACATTTAAAAACATATACACACTGCTATTTCTATAGAAATTGACAGTTTATTTAGGCCAAGTGTTACTGTGGTTTTAGTTGTATATTATAAATTCAAATACAAAATGTTTTAATGAAAACAATTCAGCATCTATTTTTTTGAGTACCTAACATACACCTAACGGCTATTGCAGGATACTTCTATCATGACTTTTTTTTTGTAATAAAACCTAGAACATATTATGTAGATTTCTAATAAAAAAAATTATTAATATGAAGCACAATAATATTTAAGTCATTAAAATTATATTTTCTAGTTCATCTGGGAACATTATTATTGAAAGCTGATTAATGTAACAGATAAAATACAATTAAACGTAAATTAGTTAATTTTTTTTTTAATGCATTGCATTAGGTCATGATATTTTCTTTAATATTTCAAAGCGTTATCTTTTAATTTATTATTATTATTCAAGAAACACTTAATTGATAATTAATATTTAATAATAATATTAGACTAATAAAAATATAGGTCAGAGAAATTAAATCTTATATGTCTAGGCTAGAAATGAAATTCCATTACACCCCACCACTTTAAATGTATGTATAGTTATATCTATATTCTCGTGAGACATAATATATTATATTATATAAATGATAAATTAATACTGAAATCTATATTTATATTTTGTTGAATATTAAAATATTTAGATTTAAAATAATTTTCATATAACAATCCATTTAACATTTATATTATATATTCATTAAAAAGTAATTTAAGCTCTACATTTTACAATTTTTAGTTTTAAAATCGAGCTATTTTTAAGGACATAATAATAATTATGCTTTTACATCAATTACTTATTTTTTTTATCATTTATAACTGCTTTATGAAAAACGTCTAAGTTGGACACCTTATTGTCTCGGTTACCCGGTTACTATTAAACGAGGACGATTTGCACAAATCATCGTATATTTAAACAATAATAATATATAGAATTCTAGGTTAGAACAGGCGGTGGCACAGATCACCATCGGCCGATTCCGGACCTGCTAATTTTAACGCAGCAGCCAGCCATAATTTTAACCTCCTATATTCTATATAATGTAATGTATCATCGACATATCACATTTTGAATGGAGAAAATCAGAAATATATGTTATTTTTTATAATTTACTTCTCAGTATTACACTATAATAAAGAGACAATTTTTTTTATTTAAGTATAATCTTTAAATTTATTAAAAATAATTATCTTCTTTTAATGTTTTGATATCCTCATGAAGTAGGAAAATGTCCAAACTATACAAAATATTATTTACATGAATAATTTATAGCCATAAACAACTTAAGATATCGAGGGAGGGGATGATCATACATTTTAAGCAATTAACAAAAATTTTAAAACATTTTTTTTATTACGAAGGTATACGTTAAATATTATTATACTACTCATATATAACCTATTTTTTTTTTCACAAGAAACTTGAAAAGTCTATAAGTGATAACATAATTACAGAGATAAACATAAACTACGTACGTGAAACGCGATTATTATTTATTTCCGAAGGTGACTTCTCCATTGAGTATATATGTATTATAAATACAATTATATCTATTAAAAATAAAATATAAAGATGCACGTGGAAATCATTGACTACAAAATATATCGCCAATTATAAGTTATATATGATAATATTTTATATTTTAACACCATCAAATGTTTATCTAAAACTTTCCAACAAATAATACTTTGTTATGGTAAGTACTAAGTATATACTGCATAGATATTTTCAACGTTATTTTATCGGTCTGGCCCTGATATGATGTCAGAAACGTCAACTCCTCTACTGATACCACGGAGTCCTTGGCACGTCTGTACAACAGGCTCTTTATCATTTTTATTTTTAATGATTCGTATAGTAAAGTTTTATGACTTATAATAATAGCAAAAAGGCATAGCGCTAACGAAGGATAATATTTTTGAAAACACGCCATCTATATAACATAAGATAAATTAATTACGTAGACAGTTAATCTCAACTAGCCTCAAATACTGTACTATAATAATACTCAATGTATAAACTATAAAATATAAATCATTCAATATTATCTTATGTACTTATAACGTCTTACATTTTAAATACCTATATTTGAAAATGTATATTTAAATTCCAAGTTAATGTTCGAGAAACAAAGAAAATGTTATGTTATATTTGAGCACCCTGTGAAAGTACATAACAAAAAAAAAGAAAAACTTCAGACCCCTTTCACCTGTCTCTTTCTCCAAAAGAGATCGACACAATTTCACGAGTATACTTACGTAACAACAGTTACGCGTGCTAATGTTAAATCAACTATAATACTACTCGAACCAGAAACATAGCATTGTTTAGCAACAACAAATTAGGTTAAAAAATGAATAAAGAACATTTTAATACTATCTGGTAATATTAATCAATTTCTAAATTTTAAAATAAATCAAAAGTTAATATACTGTAGTAACATTGTTTATTTTCAAAAGTATAAACTGTTTAGATGTGCATTAAAAATACTTTTGTAAGTTTACTATTAAAATTTAAAATACAAGTTAAATAAAACATTGCGACTTACGACATGGTGGGGAGATAAATGTCAAATCAAAATCTAGTAGTGTTCTGTAAAAAATAAAATACTTACATTAATTAATGCGTTGAAGCTTATTTAGTTATATACATATTATATATAAATGTAGGTATACATATATATGTTAAGTATATACGACATACGTGTTTACATGTTTATACATTTACATAAAAAGTTTAAATCATCATTTTTTTTGGTTTTCCATTAAAAAAATGGAGCACATGTGGTCCAAATTATAATTTAGTAACTAGGTCAAGGTTTCTCGCTAACATAATATTTTATAGCTGCAAATGCAACATATGCATATTGATACTACAGTATGTTTGTTAAGTTTTAAGTACTACATAATATTTGTTATAGGTTCAAAATCAATAAAACTAGTTTTATTTTTTTCTAGTTTATAATAGTTATAGTGGTATAGTGTTATTTAGGTCGGTTATTATAACACTGGAAATTTGCTAAAGTCAAATCTATATTTGTACTTTTGTTAATGTTTAAGGTGTATAGTTATATTTTTTTGGATCCTTAGAAAGTGGCCTAGAGAGATTTATTATGCTATAATAAACACAGATAACTAAAGAGACCTCCAAACCGAGGAAGAGTTAAAAATATGAAGGTTGAAGGTGTTTCCTGCTGCTACGGGGACAAACACTTTCCAATATTATACATATAATAAACGCATACCTATATAATACTCCACATAAATTAATTTTCAGATAGATTATTCTCAGGGCTATAAGTACGAAGGCGACCAATATCCCAACTTAGACTTATACTTCAAGATCACATTCAATAAATAAAAATATTCTAAATGTGTTTTGTGTTTTAAATATCCAAATGTCAAATAAATAGCTGAATAATGAAATACGAAAAACATACCTATTAAAAGACTTAATCACAAAGCGCATTTTTTAATGTTTAATTAATTATCCAACATTTCTTGAAGCAATTTTAATTATAATTTAATAGGACCTTCTCGTTAGAAAGCAATTATACTTCATTTCTTTGGTTTCTGAATATAAAATTCTTGGAATATTTTCTTAATATATAATATCAAACTTGAAACATAGAATTAATTAAAATGTTAACATAATATTATGTAATGTTCAAATTTATTTATTGAGTTCTAACACCTAAATACAAATTGTAAATATTCCAAAATAGGTACAAAGAAAAAGTTAACTACCTACAATTATAATGTTTTGTTTTTAAAAATATTAATAGTACATTTAATATTTAACTTTATGTTTTTGTCTTTTAAATAATACGATGTAAATGTTAAGTAAATTATATTTTAATAAACGAAATAACATTGTTAAAACTTTTATTTTTATAATTTTAATAAAGTTAATCTAGCGTAGAAAATAATCAAAACTGAATAAAAATTGTGTTATATTAAATATTTATTATTTGGTGATAACTGATAAGTTATTAGCGATTTTAATATTGGTAGCTATGTTTTACTATTAGATGGTCTATATAATACAATATTGATGAGGTAAATTCGTCAAGGACTGGTTGTTATAAATCTATTAACAACTGCGTATTTGTTAGTAGAAGTTACTTTTTTTTTAATTCCCAAATCAAGCGATCATAACATACAATTGAGTATTAAATATTTTTAAGACATATTATTTATTGTTTATTACGATTCGCTCCTTCCCTTCCTAACACAATAATTAATTGTTTAAAAATAATTAGATGACTTCATTTCCAACTTAAAAATATTGAAGTACCTTATATGTAATCGAAAGGGTAATAATATTAAAATTTTGGATGATTGCTTTCTAATGGAGAAATATATTGTACAACAATGATAGTCGGTGAGAGTTTCATAAATATATTTTACAGAGAAATGTACCATAGTGTTACGATAATGACGCCAGAAATGAAGCTGCCTGTAGAAATCAGACGTTTTCTCGACTTTCCCATTCACCCGAACGCTTTCAGGCCACTAAAATATTGTGGGCGTATCGAAGAGCTTGTTAGTACAGAAGATATACAATATACACGAGTTATATAATGTATCTACTAATATTACCTATATTGTATCAATATGATAATATGTGAGTCAATATTGAAAACGATAACTATAATAGTACAGTAGTACACCGATGTCGTTAATGGTTATCAAACCTATATAACATAAAATTATGTTTATCTAGAAAGCCATAATATTCATTACAATGAAACACAATTGACACATCCATCATATTATGCAGTGTTTATCAACACAAATATCGAGACATCCTACGACATATTTACCTTGGATCAAATGTATAATCATGAAAATATCAATGTTCTATAACATTGTATAACGACATGAGTTCGATAGTGTGGCAAGGATTATAAATACTATTATTTATTTTATAATCAATAATAGTACATTATTAGAACCTATACATAAAGAAAACACACTTAACATTTAGTGGCTATATATAATTCTAAAATATGCATATCCGTAAATTATGTATTTATGTATTAAATATATTGAAATATACGAAAAAATCATTTAATTTTATAATTATTAAACCTAAATCATTTATAATCAATTCAATCTGTATACCAAAGATGTGCATATAGTATTTTGGTTGATAAATAAAATTATGATTATTGTAGGCGTATACGGCATTTATTATAAATTATAATATATTATTATGCACATAAAAATGACTTCTTATAATAAATGTTAATACCTGAAATAATACTTTTGCATGAATCTAAAATGAAACATATTTATCGTTTTAATTTAAATTACAAAGTAAATAAATTTAAATAGGGAACGATAAAAATTATGGCAATTTAAAGAGAAGTCTGTTTACGAAGGACATGCGTAGAATTGAGCACGGCAGTGCAAAGTGAAAATCATGTTCTGCTCAAATAATGCACGAACGTCTATTTATTTTCGTCTATTGTTGCGATTTGGTTCGGCGTTGTTGGAGGCGGAAGTTTAACCGTATTATTCTAACCTAGATGCTGGGTAACGTATTCGCCAGAACTCTCTCTGGTGTACCTATCCATCGGGCGTCAGCAGTCGCAGTTTGGTGTACTCACTGCCGGGTATTTCGTAACATCTGCCCTGGCCGCCTTTCTTTTAATTTCGAAAGCTGCAGTCAACGGGCTCGGCTTTCACAAAACCAGACAAAAAACATAAAGCCTTTCCCTCCCCAAAGCTTAACAAGAATGGAATGTATACATAACATAATATTTGGACTTTAGTCACGTCGATTAATAAATTATTTAAATTTTCAAGAAAGCCGTCGAAAAAGACTATATTAGGGAAAGTACACAGAACTAGAGCTATAGGTACTTAATGATATTTTATGTATCAAATAGATCAACAAATAATTTCATTGCATAGAATTATAATATTAAACGTAAATAAAATATACATATATTTTTTTATCATTTTTAAGACATAGGATTTATGTTTTAGAGAGTTAATACTTTATCGCTTAAATTATTAAACTATGTTAATATATTATAATATTATAATATTTACAATACATGGTTTCCTTATTTATAATTAATCAAAATAAAAAAAGCAAACAACTGTTACTGCATATTACCAGTCACAGCAATATTACCCAACTTTTAATTAATAATAATTATTGTCAATACCGCTTATTAAGTCATTATTTTAAAATAGTATAAATATAAGTATATTTAAGAACTGTAAGTGATAATTAATTTACAATTACAATACTCCTCGTTGTCAGGTAGAAACTGTAAAATCAAACTAACAATAAGTATACCTATGGTTTATAGAAAACACTAAATATAGTCAACAAAAGTTGAGTATGTAAAATATTAATATTTGAAAATGCTCATAATTCACTTGAAAATTAAAATACTATAAGAGACTAACGAGAGAACACAGATAGTTTTGTTACCTAAAAGTTTGATGATAGGTCAATTCACTCTAATATCTAAACTAACAGCTCACTAATACACTATTGGAACTCGCGAACGAAAATTTTGCTATGCGTCCGTCTTACACACGTATGACACAGACAAAAAGCGTTTACGCAGTCCGAGTAGAACTCGCTCAATTTTGGTTCTAGAATAAAATTACCTATTACGAAATTAAATTGAGGCAATATTTCAGAGAACAAGATACTGCGTTTTTTCTATTATTCCCAATATATCGTTTATGTCGTGTAAAATAAGCGAAAATTTAACAATGACCTTTTACTTATCAAAATTAAAATTTTTTTTTTAAAAACGCAGGCCTCGGAAATATTGTCACAATTCACAATTTTATACTAAGTATTTTTACTCTAGTACCAAAATTGAGTGAGATCTAATCGGATTGCGTAAACGCGTTTTGTCTTTGTCGTATACGTGTGCAAAAAGGAGACAACATATGCGGGTGTAGCAAAATTTTAAACTCGATTAAAGATGGGCTACGGGCGGTAGTAGATTCTTCCGATTGTATGGTTAACTCTCCCGATTTTTAAAACTAGTAAACTTTTTCGATGGTAAACTCTCGCGGTCAATATTATATTTACCTGAAGGATATGTGTATAAACTCTCTTGGGTAAACATTATGTTTACCTTAAGGAAATGTGTAAACTCTTCAAGTTACTTTAAATGTTATTTCTGCACTATGAATTAGCTGTGGGCTTCAGTATCATCATCAATCTCAAAAAAGGCGGGTAAAAGGATATCGCTTTGCTGTACAGTAGGTTACAAGTAGGTCACTGTATAATGGATGGTATTAAATTTAAATTCAATGATATAATATCATTGTATACGAAAAACGATTCTGAGCGGAGACGGTATGTCAGTCTAGGATATTTTAAATTATATTTATAATGTTATTACGGTAGCTGGTACCAATTTGAATTTATATTATTCATATCATTTAATTATTAACCTAAAATTATCAGTGATGCTAGAAAAATATTATAATATATACTTTTACATAAGACACAGTTCAACTGGAAACGTCATTTAAGATTAAGTAGATGAATATTTGATAATATTTAGTAGAAAAATATGTCTGTAAAAAATAACTGTGTTTATATATTTTTTAGATTTTTTGGTTACAGAATGAACTATAAATGAGAATCTTTGTTTTAAATTTTCAATCCTTAGTTATACAAATTGAACATTTTATAGTTTTTTAATTACAATGATTGATAATTTTCGAGATTTTGTTATTTTTTGTCAAAATTCAAACTTTAAATGCTTATAAAAAAAATTGTGCCTATGTATTTTTAATATTTTTCAATTACAATTGTAACAATATATCAGGAGCCTTGTATTAAATTTTCATTATTTTTGGCCCAACAAATAAAAATTTATTGGTATCTATATAAAAAAAAACTAAAAAAATTGAATATTGAAATGGTTCTGTGGTATTACTGATGTTTACACATTCCCGTCAGGTATAGTACTGAAGCAGAATTGGGAGAGTTTACATTTTCCCGTCAGGTAGTACTAGATTAGACCCGGGAGAGTTTACCACCATGAGAGTTTACATGCCATTAAAATCAAGAGAGTTCGGCGCTACACCCAGATGCGTTTTCTCTCTGTCTTACAAACACATAACATAGAAAATTGTACGCTCAGAAGATCACGTTTAGCTCTGTTAGTTTAAAAATTAGAGTGAATTGACCTCTTATAAAATTTAGAAGTAAGAAAATCATCTAGTGAACCTCATATGGTTTTAACTGAGCGTACAATTTGTTATGTTATGCGTATGTAAAGATAGACAGAACGCATGCAGGTGTAGCGCCCTCTTAAGTGTTTGAGATTTATAACATATTTAACGAGATTATTAAATAATCATTGAATAACATGCCTAAGCATGTCGATGAATTACTGACTGTGAATCTGTGATATTAAGGCAATGTATTTAGGCAATGTATTTCGATCAACATTTTTAGGAAAATGGAGAATTATACGTAATCGTACATTATGGGACACATGCCATATTGCCATGAATGGAGATATCCGCGAAGTTGGCCGTCGGCTTTGTCTGATCTATTAAAAAAAAACAGAGAGGTCGCTCTGCTGTATAGTAGATGTTGACCGTCGGGTGTGTACCTTGTCATTGAGTAGGTCACTGTAATGGTTGTGTTAAATTTTAGTTCAAATTTAAATATAAATCACTGTATACCTACGTTGAACAACAATTCTGAACGAATACAATCTGTTAGCACTCGGCGTATATTTCAAAAATATTCGATACTATATTTGTAATTTATTTATCTATTAATAATAACTAATAAGGTAGATTGAAATACATTTTTACAAGACGAAATAGAATATATTACATAAAAATAAGGTGGTCAAGTGGATGTCGCTCCGCTGTACAGTAGGTTACAAGTAGATCACTGTATAATGGATGGTATTAAATTTGAATTCAATGATATAATATCATTGTATACCTACGAAAAACGATTCTGAGTGGAGACGGTATGTCAGTCTAGGATATTTTAAATAATATTGATATTGTTATTATACGGTAGCTGCTAAGTTGAATTAATATTATTTATATTATTTAATTATTAACCTAAAATTATCAGTGATGCTGGAAAAATATTATAATACATACTTTTACTCGTTAAAATTAATTTTAATATGTAATTTCGTCCAAATTTGAACATAAAATGTCTGTAAAAAATAACTGTGTTTATATATTTTTTAGATTTTTTGATTACAGTATGTTCTATTTATTAGAATCATTGTTTTAAATTTGCAATCCTTAGTTATAAAAACTGACCATTTTATAATTGTTTAATTACAATGATTGATAATTTTCGAGATTTTGATGAATTTTGTCAAGATTTGAACTTTAAATACTCATAAAAAAAATGTGTACCTACCTATGTATTTTTAATATTTTTCAATTACTACTGTAAAAATATATCAGGAGCCATGTATTAAGTTTTCATTATTTTTGGCCCAACAAATAAAAATTTATTGGTATTTATATAAAAAAAAACTAAAAAAATTGAAAATTGAAATGGTCCTTAAAAAGCTCAAAAACAGTCAAAATATATTCAAAATTAGATGGTGTATAGAAAATGCTAATATAAACATTCAGTGAAATTTTGACTTTTGACCCCCCAAAGTACCAACTAGATTCACTTTCCTATCAGAAAAGGTACTATTGAAGAAAATCGAAGCATTTTTACTGTCCTAAAAGGTGATGATAGACACAAAAAAAAAATAACAAAAAAAAACACATCATTTTAAAATCAATACATTCATCGCTCTGCTCAGAATCTAAAATTATAATTTTATTATTATATTATTTCATACAATATTATTAGTTGATTAGTCAGCTGTTAAAATATAGCTTTTATAATACTCTTCGCTACATTCCTTAAAAATGTCAACGATTTACAGTTATGGGCTCTGGTTTGCTCCAGTAAACCTGCCATTCGCTTAAATTGGACCGCAACAAAACATTTACCAGTCCAATGAAATCTAGGGTGGGACAAAATGCTTCCGTCTGCCCGTCACCCAAAAAATTACGCCGCCCTACTATAGGTATTCTAATACTATTGTCTGTCATAAAGTACTGACATAAAGTAGGTACATTTTAAAACTGATGAGTAGTAATAAAACACTAATTTCTACAATGCCATGTAACCTGTACATATTATAAATACATTCTATTTTATCCCACAAAAATCATGGCTACATAATAGATTTTTTAATCAGACTATTGTGTATAAAGATTAAAAACAAATAATTGAATAATATGTGTTACATATAAATAAAACCATAAAGGTTAGAAGTACCCATCTATATAAGTACTTTATAATAGTAGGTATACCTAATAGGTATAGGTATGTATAACATATTATAAATAACAATATGGATGCAATAGAAAACTATTGCCACGTGTTTTATTCCCGCCACGTGTTATAATGAAGTCCTTGTAAAGTTCGATCGTCTTTATTGTTAGCCTCGTGTTTAGCGTTTGTAAGTCTTTCTCATTGTGCATTAGACCAGACTAGAGTCATTTCGACGTCGTTACCTGACAGAAAAAAAATATCCAAATTCACTTTCACTCTTATGTGTTCGTCTCTTTCACTCCCTCTCTACTTCAAGTTTGTCATTACTCGTTCTCCACACCAATACATAAGATTCTTCACACCACTTATTTGAGCTCTGATTAAAGACATTACAGCCTCTTTGCTCTTAACGCAATTACTGATTTCTAGTGTGCTATAATTATGCCACCTGAAAATCTGGAACCACATATTTTATTATTTTCCATGTTTTACTCTTGCATTAACAACTTTTTAAAATAAAACCAATAAAAAGAATAAGAATATTAAAATTAGTTTCCCACAGTTAAAATTGTCATAAGTAAAAACTGTTAATATAAAATGGTGTATGGTTATTTTAATTAGCTAATTTCAATTCTACATCTTATATAACGTTTAAAAATCAAACAAACAATTATTTTTAGATTTATATTACACTAACAAAACATAGGTAAATCAAAACGTTTACACTCTATACTTAAAAGCATAAAAATCTACTTTTTATTATCGTATACCTACATTATTATGGTTGAAAAAATAAAGTATATTTGAATAATCAAACACGGAATTTAAAAAAATATATCAATATTAATAATTTTCTTTGTTCATTAAATATAATATTATAATTGTTTTACTAAAATAAAAGTATTTCTACAATCTACATTGTTATACATGTATACTTTCACAAGACAGTAAATAGGTGTTTTAATTTATTTTATAAATTTCAACATAGATTCATAATGATTAGGTAAAGATGATTTATTTTGAAAGTCCAATACCTAATATATCTACCACTGTAAGAGAAATTTTAAAAGAATAATTATAAATAAAACCGGGGAAGTCGCTCTTGCTGAGTGTGCCTCGTGTTATTGAGTAGGCCACTGTAATAATAGGTGTGTTAAATATGAGTTCAATGATAAATAATAACATACGATGAAAAACGACGATAAGTTGATACGGTTTGTCAGCGATCAGCCTACATTTCTAAGGAAATTTTACCAAGTATTTATAATGCTATAATAGTAATCGGTAGGTATTATTCAAATAGATATTAAGGTTGAACAAAGTTGAACTTATTTCTGGCAAAAGCAAATCACATACTTATTATAACATTATTTTATGTAATATTATTAGCTTGTATTAAATTATAACATAGAAGTCAATGCCGACGAACCGTTCTAAGATGTGAATAGAATTATGGTATTATGGTAAATATCTTCAAATGTATCCAAATGGCAAATACTTTCAAAACTCCATTGTGTACAAAAATTATAGTAGGTATACGTAATGGTGAATAGATTCAAGCCACCGTGAATAATGTTTTTGGAATTACAACAAAATAACTAAAATTATTTGAAAATCCAAAATATCGAAATCGTATAAATTTGAACTTCAAACACTAATAACAATTTAATGTGACTACGCTAAACCTTTTTTTTTAATTATAGAAACAAAACGTTTATGAGGAACCTTGTATTAAATGTTAAAATATCTTCATAAAACTAAAATTAGCTTAAAGTAGGAAATTAGAAATATCTCCAAAAGCACAAAAAGAACCAAAATATTTTTAAAGTGACATACCTACATATTTGTTTTACAATTATTATTATGTTAAAAGAACTGGATCAGCGTAAAAATTCCCGTTTTATCTGATTATTTTTAAAGTGTTGAGAAGTTTTGACCCCCCCTCCCCCAAAAAAAAACCCGATGATCAAAGCATATTTTATGTTATAAAAAGTATACATTCACACAAAAATAATCATGCACAATGGCATAATGGTATACCACTAACTACTCTACCTATATATCTTTGTAAAACCATGAAGTTAACGGATAATTTATCGATCATAGAATCAAAACACATTTCAGAAATAATACATAATATATAATATGTTCATTTTATTTTTTATTAAATATGATAAGAAAAAATTAGTTATAGGTAGTAACACCCAAACGTGAACATGTTATTCTTATGATGTACAAATGTACTGCAATGTGACCAAGAAATAAAATATCTATCCAATTTATACAATTTTTAATTATTCATTTAAAGTACCAACTATCCGAAGAATAAACCGATTTTTAAAGAATAAAATCATATTTAAAATTTAAACTTGATAAATGTTGTCAAAAATCGAACTTATAAACAAAAATTGTGCCCATGTATTTTTAAAATTCTTCAATTACTATTGTAACAATATATCTAGATCCTTGTAATAAACTCTCAAGCTTTTTTACTCAAAAAATACAATTTTATTGACATTTAAAGAAAAAAAACTAAAAAAATTGGAAACTTAAAATGTCTTTAAGCAGTTTAAAACAAATCAAAATTTTTACTGTGTATAGAAAACGCTAATACTGGTCATTTGTTTTAGAGTGACACCAAAAACCAAATTCGATTTTCCTAAATTTTTATTTGGTTTTTCTCTTTAGAAAACTATTGATCCCTAAAGTACCAACTACATTCACTTTTCTATCAGAAAAGATACTGTTGAAGAAAATCTAAGCATTTTTACTGTCCTAAAAGGTGATGACAAACAAAATAAAAATTTTAAATTTAAAAAAAAACACAGTTACATCATCACTCCACTCAGAATCTAAAATATTACTAACTATTATAACTACAAAATAATCTAGGTATATATTTTTGAATCTTAACATAATTTTCGTATTTTAATATTGTTTAATACTAATGATGAGGCGCCATGAATTACATTAAATTGTCAAGATTAAACCAACAAAAATGTTATCAAAAATAAATCAAAAGAAAAAGTAAAAATGTCAAGACCCGCATAAAAAGACTAATTATTCTAAAATTATATTTTAAACTTGGAACTTTCATAATTTTATAGATTCTAAGAGGAACTTCGATGAAAGTATTAACTATACAATGTTGATATTGTGTGTGGTATTCACATTTTTTTCTTGTCTATACCTATAAATTATTTTAGAATTTTAGATCAATTGAAGAATTTATTTATTTATGTCGGACAAAAACGAGTTTACATCCCCGAAATACAGAAGAAAATTAGTTTATATTAATCTAAGTTAAAAATTAAAATTAAAAAAACCTATAAGTTATGAAGCTGGATCGAGTCAAAGTACATATAATAATCATAAATAAAAAGATAAATTGTGAAGACATTACATTTTTCTATCAAAAAAAGATGTTAGTAAATATAATATATATATTAAGTATTATTAAAAACGAAAAACTAAAAATTATTCAATAACTTGACATGACAACTATATAATATATTATATCCTTCTCATCAAAGGCCACCACCATCACCACCACACACAACGGATGATTTAGAACGTCTGAAGCCTTCTTTATAATAGCAGCTGCTCTGACCCGTATGACCTCGGCACATTATTAGGGACCAGTCATACACAACGGCCGTACACTCTTTGTTGTCTTAAGGACGAACAAAATAAAAAAACTAACATGGACAGTTTTATTACTTAGAATTTATTCAAACGTCTGCCGAAATAACGGTTATTTTTAAACAGGTGAACATAAAATAAAAGTCTAATCTTGCGTTTTCTCCAATTATTTTTCGAAAGTCAAAGAAAAACTAATCATCGTGTACAAATTAATTTAAGATATAAAAACACCTAGGAAATATATTATATATTATGCCTACCTGATTTGTCGATTATTATTTTACAGATATATATTTTTTAAGAAAAAAGAAAATCATACATTTTAGGTGGGTTATGATGATAACATAATATTATAAATATTTAAAAATATAGGTTATATACGTGTATGTAAATATTGTACTACACTCAAGAATTTCATTCACTAGTAATATTGTTTTTGTCTGATTTGTTGCTTTAAAATATATTTAAATTTCTTTTTAAAATATTAAAAAATGTTCAGATAAATTACCTTCAAAGCACAGACCATTGAGTCTATTAAATTCCAATGCAATCTTGATTTATCTGATCATATCTTTAATAGTTCAGCGTATTGACTGTGTCACATATTGGATAGGTCTTATATTATAATAAACAGCATAAATTAAACATATAACAAAAAATATATTGCTATCTTAAAAAGCATGAGTTTTACAAAGAAATTAGAAAAGTATGTTTTGATCGCTTTTAGCTCTATATGTATAAAGTTAATAAAAGAAAATAACTGTTGCATCATCGTTACGTAAGTTTTTTTTTTTAAATTAATATAAATTCTTATATACTTCCGTTAATGGTTTAGTGCTATATGTTTTATTTATTTGCAAAAACCAATTGGATGTTTATGGGGCACAATAGATACAGACAAAGTAAGAGGGCTGTGGGTGTCTCGACAGAAAGACGGACCTAGTTAACACCGGTTTCGAGAACGAGGTCATCATTGACTTATGGTATAGAGCACCTGGCCGACCCGACACAAATACTGTAAACAGTAAACGGGGCCCGCCATCATTCTACATTTTCCATCGTACTAAAGTAGCAGTGTAATTTACGATTATTCAAATCATTTGTCTTACTTGCATACTATATTGCTCAATTTCAGGTTAGACCGATATATTTAAACAATATATGCACTACGCTACTGCAGCATAAATAAACCCCGAAAAACGTAAAAAAAAATGTAAGTAAGTTTTTTAAGGTAACCGAATATATATAACAAATAAATCATTAATTTAAAAATAATTTAAACATTTAAAAGAACAAAAATTATGATTTAAATGCTAGGTGAGCACATTAAATAATATTATCAACTATTTTGCCAATTTTCGAATGAAATAGCATTCAAATAAATAAGAAATAAATTTGTTGTTAACTTTTTTGTAACAACTTACTGAAATAGTATTAACTTTTACTACAATTATATATAATTTTATATATTACACCCTATTCATAAAGAAATAATAATGCGTCTATTACTCTATAAATCGTAATAATAAATGATAAGGAATAACACATTGACATACATACATTGATATACTCAGAAATCATTATAATATGTAAGACTGATACATTATACATTTATACGTTACTCATATATTTATATTTCTCATACACAAACATATTAAGCAAATACACATAATATGTTTATTTGAGTCAGCAAGAGGTTAACTGTTTGATAAGAGGGCAAATAAACGCGACATGTAAAATACTTTCTAAGAGAAATGCGGTCAACACGCGCATTGGTGAGTAGGGAGGTCGAGCGTTGTGCAAAACACTGGGGTTCGATTCGTTCCAAATTTCACGCGCCTGTCGTTTTACCGTCATTTCGGTCAAGCCCCTACAATTCTATGTATTGCCATCTCTCTTCTTAGTTACATAACGTGGGCAGGTTATATTATTTAGAGAAATCTCTAGAAGGTAGAAAAATGTATTATTTTTACCTTTATGTGTTTTAAAAAATGTGAACAAATATAATATAGCTAATACTATAGTATCATGGAAATATAATATGATATATAAATGTATGCATAATGCATATAAATATATAATACTAAATATTACCAAATGTACCAAAATTATCATATACCTACTAGGCGTTATGAACGTTTTAATCTCTTAATATATAATATTAAACAAAAGTTCTCAAGTATTTTACAATATTAAAAACTCCAAGTACAGCTATACTATCTTAACTGCAATTTAGGATAAACGGTAAAAAAGTACGAGAAAAAAATGATTTAGAAAAATATTATTTATTAGGTGTATACATAGTCATTAATTCTGCATTTATCATTATCATTAGTATTATTATAATAATAAATAATAACTATTATTATAATTTATAATCTATAATTTAGATAGAAGCAAAATAGTAACATTTTTACACCAATATAATAGGCAGGTATAAACATATTTTTTCAACTTGTAAACAACATTTTGTAAATTAGTTGCATCAAAGTAAGTTTAGTTTTTAACCCACCAATACACTTAAACACTCTATAATTTACACTATCCTTAAACAAACAAAAATTTAATAAATTGAATTAAAATAAAATTAAGACAGTTGTGATTATATAAATAGTCAATTTATTAATTACTATCAATAAAAGCAATATGAATTATAATTTTTAAATTTCAAACAATTAACAAGCTATAACAAATAAACGAACCGAAGCCGAACACATATATTATATACATAATATGGCGTGTAGTAAATATACGTCTACATATTATAATGCAATTCAATTATTAGTAATTATTTAATTATTATTGATACAATTTTTCATAAAATCATAACATAATATAAATTATAAATACATTTGTATGATACACGTTGAGTGAACGCTGCCTAACACATCATGACCGTTATTTGATCTTCTAAAGTTTCATTACGCACGTCCTCCTTGTAACAATGTACCACACACCCATAAATCCATGACATTATTTTTATCAAATATGTATGCACTGTGTTGGAGGTCCCTAGATTATATTCTCATGCTAATATAACAGATTCAGTTCCAACCATAAACAAATAGTTTAAAAGTTATGTTTACCAAAGCGTGACAAGGAGTATATAATAGGTACTCAATAAATTATACTCATGTATCATTAAATTAAACTAGGCACATAGGAAACACGCAAAAATGTTATGTTAAGTAAAATACATACTAATATACTATAATAAAATATTAGCAAAAAGAAGACATCTATACTTTTATAGATAAAATTAAAATTTAGAAAATTAATTAATTTTACATTTGATATAACAAAAAGAACCGCAGGACTAATATACTATAGTAAAATATTAGCAAACAGAAGACATCTATACTTTTATAAATAAGATTAAAATGTAGAAAATTAAACTTTACATTTGATATAACAAAAAGAACCGCAGGACTACATATTACAAAACACAATTTTAAAGATCATAGAGTAAGATCTTTAAATAGAACTATTCCGGGAAAACAATTATTAGTTGACATTTGAAAAGTGGACGAAAGAAAATGTAATTGAAACAGGTAATTTCAGAAAATAGTTGAATAATTCAGTTTGTACTTCTTTTGTGAAATTTTAGATTTTGAGTAAAGCGATGAATGTATTGATTTTATAATGATGTGTTTTTTATTTTTGCACATGCTCATCTTTTTAGTATATTTTTCTTTTTTTAAATCTTAAAATATTTTTTTTTTGCTTTTATACGTGATATGTTATTAGATGAAAATAAAACTAATACTTTAATTAAAACAATTCTCAAATCATAATTTTCTTCTTAATGCTGTTATGATAGGGTCAAGTTTGAATTAAAAGTCCAACTATATTATATAATTATACTGGAGTCGCATTGCTAGAAGATACTATTCCTAAAGACACACTTAAGTAGTAAAGCATATACAATATCTTTATACCTTAATTTTTAAACTGCAGAATAATATCATAAAATACGACTATACGAGGAGGTATCGTATAACTTTTAGAAGTAAATAATAAATTAAAATTATTATTTTTTTATGTTTACTTATTATAAACATTTCTGATAGGAAACAATTAAAATCAGAAGTATTCATTAAAGTTTTTAAATAAAGGAGAATAAACTTTTCCTTTAACAAATAAATACAAAGGTAATAAAATATGTAATTACATTTATGATATCTAACACTATTACATGTAACGCATAATAACTTTTTATGCAATTGGAAATAATAATAAATTAAATTTCTTATGACAGTAAAAATTGTCATTAATTATTTCTTTAAACTTGAATAATAGTAATAATGGATAAGATAAAAAAATGTATTGTTTTATATATTCTGTAGTTCCATAATTGGTCACTCGGGTTGCCCGAGCCAGGTAACCTTTAGAGTTATACTTAAAAACCACTCATTATAAGTCATTACGTAATAACTAATAAGTTATACACGTGTTCATAGAAATCATGTTCAGGTTTTGAAATTATAAATTATTTAAATTATACATAGACCCGAGAGAAAAAGTCAAAACTTTTACTAAAAAAATTACTGTTATACATCAGAAATTCGTTGTTATATTAACACGCCTATGTTACCATTGCCTAGAACTTTAAAGGCCGAAACAACTTCCAGTATTTACCAATATAAACATTCATATTCAATTTTAACTAAAATAATAAAGTATTTCTAAAAAGGAGACAAAATATATCCGCTCTGCTGAACAATAAAAGTCGAATGTAGTAGAGTCCTTCGTCATAGAGTAAGATCACTGTAATATATCATGGATGTGTTAAATTTCGCTACAGATGTAATCAATACACTATTAGGTATAAAAATATAATAATACAATTTATTAATTTGTATTTAAGTATATAACGGGAATAACTAATAACAGATAATATGCCTATTTAAATTAAATCCAACAAGTTTACAAACAAATTATATAAAAAAATTTGAACTATGAATACAAAATACGTGACACATAAACAGAAAATTTAATTTCAACTAGGTAATATGAGGTTAAAAAAGCAGGGGAAGTCGCTATATGATGCTGTATAGAGTATATAAGTAAAAGAGGTGGAGAGGACTGTTCCTCGTCATTGAGTAGGTCACTGTAATGTATACATGGTAAATTTGAATTATTGAATTGAATGATAAATCATTCTGTACGGTGTACAATTTCAACTTCAACTGTTTATAAAACAAAAATAGTACTATGTATTTTTAATATTTTTAAATAGCTATAAAAAATAACTTTGATAGTTTTATAGGATCTTGTTTTCGATTTTCAAACTTTTCGACCTGAATATTTTGATAAACACTAAAAAAAATTATGTTTAAAGCATATGAATAGCCTAAAATAAGTCTAATTATTTAGAAAATGTCATTGCGTAATAATTTAAAAAACAGAGGAATTGTACATGGTTCTACTATTAATATTTTAATTAATTTAAGCGTGAATACCTATCCAATTTCATTTTTTATTTCAAAATTTTAATTCAGATGTTTATAAAAAATATTTATGGATTTCCATTCAATTTTTTTATTCCTAACTATTGTAAGAAAAACTTATATGGAAGCTTGTATTAAATATTTTAAGTTAGTAAACATTTTTACACAAAAACAAACATTGTACCAGTATACAATACATAAATCAAAAAAAAATTGACAATTTATTCTCATCTCATAAAGAGCCAAAGTATTTTGAATATTATTTCATGTCAATAATTATTACTGATTTAAATATTCCGTAAAAATATCAAGTCTTTACAGTTATTTATTTATGAGTTAAAACAGAAAAACAAAACAATTTTTGTCAAAAACTGGTTTTCCAAAAAAAATTTTTTCTTCTCGGTTTTTTTTTTTAAACTTCTGGGATTTTTTTACTTTTGGCCAAAATCATTAATTTTATAATGTACCAATACTATAAAATCAATGCCCAAAGTAACAACACATCATCGTAAAATCAATGCATTAATCCCTCCTCTATATACATATACATTAATAATTATGTTTCATTTTTTAATTATTTTATTAATTTATTTTTTATTCATCCAATAACAAAATAATTATGAAATTATATCACATAAATAAACCAAATGATGGTTCATAAAATAGAGCCAACGTAATAATTAAATACATTTTATATAGCCAACGGTTGTAGAAAAAGGTCAAGCGTTTAAGGTTAAATGGTATGGTCGAAAAATCAGGTTAATCACAATAACTTGTATGCCCTATAATAGAATATATTATCTGCGATAGCAAAGGTATACTTCAGTAGTTTTGTATCGCAACAGGGTTTAATTTGACACATAATGTAAACATACAATAATGTGTTCTACATACACCGTATTATAAAATGTCTGATTTAATATTTAAACTCATTTAACATATTTTAATACTTAAAAATATTATTCAGAAAAAACATATACAAACATTGTATAACCAATAATGTACTGTTACTTATGCAGTTATATGTACATTTTTGAGTATGATGAATTAATAATAAATCATCATACTTAAAAATTTTGAATTTTACTCGTAAAATTACTCAATCATTACTTTTTCCCATGTATTATGGTTAATAGTTAATCAGTAATCACTTATGATCTGTTATAAATACTAATAAAGGATAAACTGGGAAAACTAGCAAAAACCTATTTCCAAAAATTTAACTATACCTACGCCTATATACTATTACATTTTATCATTGTTTTTAAAACCTAAAGGGAATATTATATGCATATATGATGTATCGCATATAATAATTAATACTTAATAGATAAAATAGATTAAACAATAAATTTCACAATGAGTCATAATATTTATAAGTTATAATACAGTTGTACTAACATTTTAAACATTGAACATTTAAAAAAAAAATCATGTAAGTGGATATATTAATAATTAAACAAAGACTAAATTACAATATTGGTGTTTCTAGGGCCTCGGTTGGTATTTAACAATAGAGAAGGAACATTTGTTGGAGATCCTATTTATTTACGCCATTCTATCATATTGACCTGAAACTGTATGACGGTGAATATACGTACATACAGTCCGCGTTCTTTTAACGCCCACTATTGACTGTTTGACCTCATGAAATCGTTTCATTTGCTACAATTATTATTCAGGATAGAAAGTACAAACAGAATAATCCACTTTAGTTAGTTTATGGCGATTATTATGTCCTAGATCTCAGGTTTCCGTTATGGTATTTATTTTACCCAGAAATGTCAACGTATTTATTATTTAATATTTTCTACGAAACGCCAAGGTGTTAATCAAATAAATTATGTCTGGTTGTCGATTCATGAAATTACTTAAAAAAATCTCAAATAATAAAAATAATTGTTTTTATTTTATTAGACAATAAACTATAGACTAAATAGTTTAAAGGTGCAGTTAAATCGTAAATTTGTAATACGTTTTTGAGTAAAAATTGTAAACAAAGAAAAAGTTTAGTAGTCAAAAAATATTTAGCCAGCCATACTAACATTGATCGGTTGATGTTTATAGAATTTGTGTTGGTTTAAGATTTTAGGAATAAAACTGTATGTCTGTATGATTGTATGGGATTATGATATAAATTATTATTATTGTTGTACCTACTTGTATAATATACAACAATATATTCCTTTTCCTTCTCAAAACACACACACACATAAATATGCCACTGCTTCAAACCTTTCACAAACTTTCATCATAAGGATAAAAATATAAGATATTAGATTGTACTACTAGACACTGTATTTGGACTTTGACATAGGTAGTATAAGTGTTTAAAGTGATGATACAATTTTAGCAAACCATCCTGTTAAACAGAGTATTTTTAATTACTATAAAAATGTCCTTTTAGCTTTTTTTCTAGACACATTGGTTAAAAACCATTTTAAATTCTGAACGGATCGATGAGTATTTTTCTCAATGAATAGTGTATTATTTTTTTTAACGGCATCTTTTTAAGTAGGAAAGTGAACCTTATATAGTACTTTGGGGGGAGAGGGTTAAAATAACCGTATATTATGTACATAAAGTTCTTCCTGAATGTTGATACTATCAATTTCTATGCACCATAAAATTGTCAAAATATTGTGACATTTTTTGAACTATTTATAGGGATAAGAAAATTTCGATTTTTATTAGTTTTTTCTTCATTATTGTCGATATGAATATTTCGCTAGATGAAAAATCTTGATAGTTTAATACAAGGTACCATGTAAGTACCTAATTATAAGTAAACTTAAAAAAAAATTGAGACCACAATCATTTTTTATGAGCGTCTAAAGTGAAAATATTGACAAAAATCATCAAAATCATGAAAATTGGGAAATTATTTCGAGCTCGAAATTCGTAAAAAAATGTCTATGTATATCTATGATTCAAAATTTGTACGCAAGACTCCCCTTCAGAATTGAACGAAAAAAAAATTAATTTTTTACGAGCGTTTGAAATTATTAGACATAGGATATTCACCCGTAAATTAACAAATTTTCACACGATTTTCTTATTTTATTGTTATTCAAAAACTAATAACCGTAGGTACCAGAAATTGCATCAAATATTTATTTTATCATTTTCCATACATTTAAAAATTTTCTAATTATTTTGATTCGTTTTGAGTTATTTATAAACAGTTGAAATTTTCAATTATTTTAGTTTTTGTTTCTATAAATGTCATTTAGTAGGGTCGAAATGTTTGAAAATTGAAGACATAGTTCTTTATATAAGTAGTTATATACCTCTCAGTTGAGAAATATTTAACATCCTTAGGCAATTTTTTTTTTTATAATTGTTTTAAGATAAAATGTTGACAACATTTATCAAAATATCGAACATGTTTGAATTATCTCGTAGTTTAAAAAATATAAGATATCTGATTTTTATAATTAAGGATTACAAATTTAAAACAAATATTCTAATATATATTTCATAATGTAACAAAATTATTTAAAATATACACATGTACACATTTCTTTTTTAAAATTTGGATGAAATTACACATTATAACCAAGAATAACGATTTTAGTTTTTTTTTTTGTAAATTAAAAAATTATTATTCAAGATAATTGATACTTTTAGAACATATTATTATATTTTATACGCATTGACATTTTAAAATTCAATTTTTTAAGCAAAAATTGCTTTAACCTACTGTAATACTAATTCCTAATAGTAAAATAAATTACTTTATTCATAACAATACCATAAAGTATACTTGGTAATATTATTGGCTGACAGACCGTCATCACTCAGAAACGTTTTTCGTATGCAATGATTTTAAATCATTGAGTTCCAATAACACATCCATTTCAGTGACCCCTCTAGACACCTACTGTACAGCGAAGCGATACCCATATGCATATAATTTAAGGATAAAAAAATTAAGATGGGGATGGTATATTTTACTGTATAGTTATTTTATAATTTACCAAATTCCTGCAATTGATTATAATTTTTAACGTTAAAGAGGATGTTACACCGACATTTGAAGACCTATCAAGTGTACAACTATCGGTGTATGTTTCAAAAATGAAAATGTTCAAGAGAGTCAAATAACTGAGTACATATCACTGAAACAAGTATATGTGCATGTTTAGTACCAGTTTTTGTTGTCTCCGTCTCACAAGTGCATAGCTCAGCAGATCACATTTAGTTCCGTTGATTTTAAAATTAAAGTGAATTGACCTCGTACAAAATTTAATGGTAAGATTATTATCTAGGTGAAGGCATAGGCTTTTTATTATATTTTTATTTTAAAGCGAGTTATGAGTATTTAAAAAATGTAAATTATTTGTACATCTTAAAATACTCATAACTGGCTTAAAAATTTAAATATAATAAAAATCCTATGAAATTTTTTAGATAATAATCTTATCTTAAGAAGTAAATTCGCTCTAATTTTTAAACTCACCGAACTAAACGTGATCTGCTGAGCGTAAAATGTTCTATGTTATGCACATGTAAGACGAAGATAACAAATGTCGGTGTAACTTCTTCAAGAGGAAGTTGTCGTAATCGAGTAAAACGTTATTAGTCAGCCAAAAATGGGTTCTGTAAATACAAATGTTTGACACTTAATCACTAGATCAGGGGACAGGGGATAATAAAACATTTTAAAACGAAGTATATAAGTGTTTGTTGCTGAAAATATAAAAATTACATATTTGCCCCTTAACACCATTTTTGACCTTCCAACCAGTAACCACGCTAACACAGATTACATAATACCTATGATTACTAGAGAATAATAAAGAATAATAAATTTGAAACTATACATCGGGAAGAATTTGTAAGATCAGTTTTGAACTGCATGACATGGACCAACATGTAATATTTCAATACTCTCTGTTAAAAATGGTGCACAATGCTGCCTTTAAATTTTTTTAATCAAACATAATATTTACCTATAGTAAATAATAAATGTAAAGTAAATTAATAATAAATAATATGGAATAAAATAAAAAAATATACATAGTAAATATTATGTAGAATAAGAATATGTAATGAAATTTTTAAACTCTCTTTAATTCAAATTATTTATTTATTTTCCCTCCATAATTTGAACGTTTGCCAAAATCGAAAATCTCTATAAATCTGAAAATTTGGTCTCTGAATTTCAAATTATTGATTTATTAATAATAGGAACAATTTTATTAGTTAGTAGGTATCACATACAAATTAGAACTCATTTTTCAAAATATTGAAGTAGTACTTTGATGAAGGTAGGTAACAGAAAAATTTCATATTTCCATTGCAAGTTACCAAAATATAACTTTATACCATTGTATAACATATTTGACCTATTTCTAATAGTTTTTAGTAAATTGTATGTTTAATATTATTGTTTTGTTCTATCTTCTACATATATTTTGATTATTCCAAATTCCAATAAATTATATATTATAATCAATTACTCATTTGGGGTTAAGATATTAATTCCAAAAAAAATTTTCATTTTATAAAATGTAGATAAATCTAGGTACTTAAAATGTAAAAACATTACTTTATAATTCAACATAACCTCTCTTGAAAACCCATTTTATTTTATTATGAACCATAAAAATATATACATAGGTATATAGTATATTATGTGCCTACTATGTCTGCAGAAAAAGGAACACTACAACTTTGTAAGTATATGTTATCAAAAATAAAGGTTCTCATTAAAAAATAATACAGTTCTGTGACGCATTGGTGAACAATTTTAATTCAAGGAGCCAAATATATTTTATCCATCCACCCACCTACTCACAACAGGATGTATACCAATTACCAACATTTTTTGATATCTCAATTCTCAAGTTCATAATTCAGAAGCAATACATTTTACAAATCTACCACCACACCCAAAAATCAACTGCTGTGGCGCAAATGCAGAGTACATGTATTAAACAATTATAAATCAAAGAAATATAGGCCCAGAAGTCTACTTTCATGTTCTGTAAAGTTAATGTTTACTATGTTTCTGTGGACACATGGGATAACATGCACGGATAATATTTTATTTTTTTTTAGTCGCCTACAATAATTAATATTTTTGACACTAATCGAGTTTCCACTACATTGCATCATATTGTAACAAATAACAATAATAATAATAATAATAACAATAACAAATTACCTACAAGTTGAATATAATATTCAACTCAACAAGACATCATGGAATAGTGGAAACCCAGTTGACTTATAAATTCATGAACTACATTTTAAACATTAGCTAGAACCAAGGAACATTGGCATTATACTTAAAGAATAGAAATAATTATTATTTAATAAAGAATAGTACCTATTGTATAAGGCAGCAAGCATTTTTAGTTTCTCCCTACTAACCGAGAAAATAAGTGAACAATTTTTCTGAATTTTTGCATAGTTATTCCTGATAATCCCATGAAGGTTTTAGTAACAATTTTAGCCTTCAATATATACCCTCTATCAAACTTCAAAAGCCATTTCTTAGGTGAAAACCCTATGGTAACAAGGTTAATTATAAATAGTTATTGGTTACCATTGGTTACAGAAAACAAAACAGTTATTAAGATATTGGAATGATTGGAAAATGTTCAAAATTGTATTATTTATTTTAAACCGTTATGGAAATTTGATATACATAATATTATAGTTGGAATGGAGTTATTTGCAAAAACCTTGATTTTCTAATGTGGAGTTAATTATATGTCATCTGCTCAAGGGTTACCACACGGCTTCGGAAAATTGACTTTTTTGCATTTATTAAAAAAATGTCTTATTTTTATTTATTTTATTTATCTTGCGTATTACAAATTAGTCTTCAAATTGTATATGGTTTTTAAATTAAGGTACATGATTAAATGTAATATTGCATGAAGCACACGAATATACATTTGAGTGTCTGTATGTCTAGGAAAAGGTTTGAAATTAATGAACTGATATATGACGGCATTTTTATTTATTATATTACCTGGTAAATAAAATAGTTATTATGATTGGATATAATATTACACCTGTATTTTATATTTGATCAAAAGAACCTGAATAATTTCTGTATTAAAAACCAATGCCACTTACATTTAACAGAGTTTAAGAAGAGGTAAATGCACAGGTATTTAATTTGTCATGGGTAACGTTGTATAGGATCAGCGGTATATTTATACTTTACCGGACACCCTTTTTTTGTAATTTTTTTTTTTTTTTGAAATAAATTAATTTTGTATGCTTAAACCGATAATGAAGTCAGAATTTGGGGCTCGGACTTAGTTTTCAAGTAACAGGCTATGAAGTTAAACACTTTTTCACAACTCTCTTAAATAAGTAGTATGGTAGAGGTTTGGTGTGGTTGGTTGTGGCGCGGTGGTCAAATCATCATGATTTTACTTATACTTATATTGTTTATACGGCGGTTACCCAGTGACCAACTTGAGGTGGCATTGCACAGCAAGTCGAGGGATATTTTCGGAGCGGAGCGATGAGTTCCGCTAGCAAGGCATCACTGACAACTACACTCTACTCTACATATCACAAGTGTTTTAACTTCATACGCCTGTAACTTAAAAACTAAGTCCAAGCCCCAAATTCTGATTTTACCAACGTTTTTTTCGTAAAAAAATTACTAAGTAAAAAAAAAAAAAATGACCAAAAAAAGGGGTGTCCGGTAAAGTATAAAAGTTCCGGATCAGCTAGTACAGAATATAATATAATACGTTTCACTTAAGCATCTATTTAATATTACATTTTTTATTTACCAGAGTGTTGATGATGACACATCAATAATTGAAATGTTGATTGACAGTCTAAACAAAAAAATTGATCAATAATTAAAATAGAGCCTTCAGTATTGCATAATACCTACCACATAATAGAATTGTAATTTATTAGGCATTGATAGATTATAGAAAGATAATATCAAAAACTCAATTCGAAAAGGATGATACACTTCATAGATGTAACAATCGAAACTTACCCGGTGAACCTTAGGCTTCGTATTCAAAGGGAACAGTATAGGACAAAAACCTTGACACTAATGTTGTAGCAGCGATAAATTTTATTCTACGAATCCCGTTCAAAATACACGATAAAACGCAGTGTCATACGCGGGCCAAACAGAACATTTAACAATTAATGATCATAATAAAACATGGCCGAAAATAGTTCACAACACTCGCAAAATATAAGACGAAAAATTATAACTGATCAAAATATATTATACAATCTGTATAGCCATATAGGTAATAATAATAACAATCACTATAATACTACCATAATATCAGGCTCCTACTGTGTATAGTGTGTAATTACTATTATAATTAATCATTAATGTTTGTACTTAGTGAACGGTCCTTATCACACAAATTCGATTGACAATATTCCGTGTTAGAGCGTTTTTGCGAGAAGCACGGTTGCACAGCATAACAAATCGATTTTATAATACTTTGCATCACGTTATCAATTTTCGTTTGTTTGAATGGTAGGCAATAGCACAGAACAATAGGCATATTGTGATTATCAGGCCGCGCCGCATCCACTTTCTGGTTTGGCTGCTCGAAAACGTTGAGAACTTAAAGTTATAGGTATTCAATTTTGTAAATAAATAAAAATTTGAGTATTTTGTTGATTTCGCTAACCACTAGTGAGAAGCTTAAAGTGCACTTAACTTGACTTTTGAATAATGTCCATTGAAATCGAGTCCACTGTGTTCGTAGTATCCATAACTATATTATTCAATGTATTTAACAAAATGTTCTCATTAGTCATTACCTTACTTAACTTAAATGTAAGAACATTATCTGTGTTCTCTTGTTGGATTTTTAAGATATTTTAATTTTAAACATGTATGCCAATACTTGAAAACTTGTACAATTAGTCAAGTACACTGTTCCTTCAGCTGGCTGCTATAACAAATATTGGTAATGGGGGTCACATTTTAATAATAGTTTAATATTTTCACTTTTTGTTTTTGTGAAATTTAAGTTAGAATTTAGTGAAATCTATGTGGTAAAGACTTTGTAACTAAATAGTTAATTATTTTAAAATTATAATTTAACACAATTTAATCAATCATTTATTGGAGTATTGGATTTATGATAAGTGACAACAACAAAAAACTAGTTTGTGCTTAATTTATTGTATGATGAATATTATAAATAAGAAAAGTATCGAAAGTCCAAAAAAAATATTGTAGTTAATGAAGACAACGCATCAAAATCGTAACTAGTTATTTAGTTATGTTTTAAATCATTATAGCTACCATGTAATAGAATATTAAATAGGTACTTTTATTTCTTACTAAAAAATGTTTTACTGTCTATATTATAAGTTAAAACTCTTTACAGTTTTCAGTCACCTATTCTACTTAGATACTATTAATTTATACACTTATGCTTACATTTTGTAGGTACTTAATTATTTGCAAACTATGTCTATTTTATATAAAAATTATAACAGCATTATAGCAATTAGCAACCACACAAATATAAACTATTCTACATAGATGGTATATGATTTACTCTTATTTTTGCGTGTGAATACCTACTATGATTTACAGATCCACAATAATATATCGTACCTATTGTCACAGCTGACTTTTTTATTTCCACTAACAGCAACCAACGAGAAACCTTATATTACATTTTAAAGTCTTGATTGAGCGAACATTAATTTAAAAAACAGATAATAAACAATAATTGCATACACATAGGCACCTATAAATAGCTCATCATGAGTCAAAAAATGTTGACAGGTTTTTTGTAGAAAATCCTAATCATTCTGTGAAAATGTCATAAATCTAGTATTTAAGGTTATTTTTTATAGTTACACCAAATACCAAAATTGATTTAAATCGAATTTACGCAAGTTTTAATATTAAAGTTTAAACTCAGTCCTGAAAAAGCCGCGCGCTTTTATTTGGACCAGGTACTTTAAATTTCCACCAAATCTTAAAACAACCATAATCCATACATGATAAATTTTTCAAAATAAATAAATTTTCTTTAATTCTTAAATAAGTAGTTATTACACTTAATTAAGTGTTATAGCAGTATATTGCTTCATTTTATTTTATTATTTGCTACATTTTTTCAAAAATTACTAGCCAAAGTGAGAAACCAAACAGTGTGCTAACAATCTAAAACATCTTCTTAAATATAAATTTTCCCAAATTATAAATACTTTAGTCTGATAAAATTTGTGTGATTTGCCCACGCATTAAAATAAAGTACATTACAAGAGAAGACAATGTTTGCAACAGAGCATACGTGCAAGATCCAACACACGCATGTCACACAGTTGACTTTATGCATTAACCTGATTAAGAATTTTATAAAGATTATGTTACTATGAAAAAGTGATTTTTTTATTTTCTCAATATTAGTTAAGGATACTAAGTTCCATAACATTGAAATCCAGTAGAAATAGTTCATTCTTATGATGTATCATTAGTCTAAAAAATATATTTTTTAACAAATAATATTGAATAGAAGCAAATTTAGATTTCCAATATAACTAAATGGTTTCACTAAATATGATATTATAAATTCATATTATTTTACACATTTAAGGAATAATCAAATACAATATTTTCAAAAAAATGAAATGTACACACACAGTTGTTAATACAATAATATTGTTTATTGCCTAAATAAACTTGTTCTATTTTTTAAACTAAAAATATGATTTAATATTAATCAATTTTTATTTTAAAAATGTTATATACAATATAATAAAATAATATTACTGATTACAATTTGCAGGTTGATAAAAACCAAATAAAATAAAATAATATAAAACCTGAAATAGAAATTCTGATAAAAATGTATATTCTAATGTGTATAAAAAATTGGATAACTATTATTTTTTGAAGGCTAAAAAAAAGTACATGAGGTGAATACTATTTAACAAATTAGTAAACTACTAAAATTGTTTGTGTTTGAATTTTTTTCAATTTTAAATAATGCCAATAGTATCATAACAATAATGGAATCTAAACTAATATAATTCGAATATTTAAAAATATTTTAATTGTTTGAAAAAAAAAAACATAAAATAATATAATTAACGATTAGAAAATATTAAACGTACATAGAATTATAAGTATAATTTGTATTTAAATAATGAAGAGATAAGAGCCCCAAAATGAGAAGCAAGTAAAAGAATTTTAATTTAAATTAAATTAAAAAACCTGTACTGCAAAATAATAATAATAAAATAAAATATGGAAAGGGGACAACACTTATAAAATCTAAAAGTGGACTTAAATTTTGATACTCAAGCTGACGCATTACAACAGAACTGTTTAATTTGGAATGCAGCCGAATCATTTGTGTTTGCAGTAGTCGCATCTATCCTGATTGGCTTCATACACACTTTGTCAATTTCGTCCCCATCCATACTATCCATTTGACGGGCTGATACTTTGCGATGGATTTCTAAATGACAAATTAAGTTTAAAGTTGAATCCATTTGTTAAAATAATATTATAGTTATTATTTACATTTAATAAGTCATAATAAGACAGATTAAAATAAAACATTCATATTTTCATCAGGAACCTGTAAAACAAACCTGATTTATGATGATTGGCAGCATTGTTTCCTGACGTTGTCAGAGTTGACTGTAGGTTTGACATCAATTGGCTCAATGTTTGTAGGCCTTATTGTATCACCTTCAGGTGGGTCTCTCATTTGCTTTTGAGACACGATGTTATAGATTTCTGAACAATTGTGAAAAACCCGAACGAAAAAAAAACAAAAACAAAACTACTCAGTACCAAAATAATACAATACGTAACTAAAACATCATTCAGAAGCATTTTAATTATGATAATAAAATAATTTAATAAATAGATGATTCAAAAATTTGAATATTACTTTTACTATGTTAAATATAAGTTTCACAAAACTGCAGATGGATAATTTTAACATTAAAATACTAATATTTCAATATTATATTAATATACCAAACATTATTTTCTTATTACATTTTGAAAACAAATACAAGCAATTATAATAGTAACTGAATCTTTGAAAGACTTATGTAAACCTACTAATAAAAATTAGGTTTTATTTATGAAATCAAAAAGAGGTAAATATCTTTACAAATGAGATTTTGAGTTATTTACAAATAATAATATTAATTGTATTGATTTTACAATCAGTTTTTTATTTTATTTTTTGTGTATGCATTTTGTATACATACACAAAAATATTATTGTATATAAGGAGTCAAAATAATGTTTTGGTTTTTAACTTTGATAGTCTTTTGAGAGGTAAATATTAAATATCCCAGTTAGAATTTTTTTTGTATTCAATGATTTATCATTAAAATCAAATTTAACACATCCATTACAGTGAGTAGCAGTGACCCACACGACACATACTGTACAGCAAAGCGGTACCCACTTGCACACCTTGTTTTAAAATTTAAATTAACTTGTATAAAAAATTAAATTTTAATAAACTTTGTTTATAAATAATTTCTAATTATAAACTACATATTTATTTTTATTAAGAGGACGCCACACCCGCATATGTTGTCCCAATCTTGCAAACGCGTAACATAGCTTATTTACGCTCAGCAGTTTATCGTTTTATTCCGTTAGCCTAAAAACCAGAGTGAATCGACCCAATATGAAACTTAGTGTTTCGGTGGAAGTTTTTTTACAATAATTCAGTTTTTAAGTGAGTTATGAGCATTTTTAATTTACATTTATTATACACGCATAAATCACTTAAAAACCGAATAATTGTAAAAAAAACTTCTACTGAAATACAGATAATGTTCTTACAATCAAATTTCATAATAGGTCGATTCACTCTAATTTTTAAGCTAACTGAATAAAACGTGAACTGTTGAGTGTAAATTTGCTATGTTGCGCATTTGTAAGACAGAGATAACACATGCGAGTGTGGTGTCCTCTTAATAATAGACTATGAATCGTATACTGACAAAATAAAATTGATATATGGTTTTAATGGTATTGTTATTATTATTGAATACTTTTATTTTTTAGTCAAAAATTCATTAACGATCAACGAGAAAATTACCTTAAATGAACAATTTTAAATTACACAAGAATAAATGTTATAGACCCCAAACCATTGGAACAAATTTTCAAAAAATTAAACTATCAAGAAAATACTTAAATAGAGTACTAACATTATAAGTCAAATAAACCGAATGAAAAAAGTTATAAATTAATTACTATATCATCCTACTTCCAACTACTTATCCCAAAATGTCAAATGTAAATCATTTTAAATATATTTTTTCAACTTTGAAGTTGAGTTTTTTTTTTTTTTTAGTTGGTTAGTATCATTTCATTTTTTAAAACACATTACATACTTAATTTATTCATCATGCTTTAGGTTAATTTTCTATATTTGAACAAATTTGTTTATCAGTATAACTATTATAAATGGTTGCACAACTAAAACCAAATTATGTATAGCAGACATGCATTAATTTTGACAGATTGTCAGTGACAATGACCAAATACATGCTTGGTTGAGATAAGCAATACACATTCATTATATAAATCTGTTTCTAAGATTGACTACAATTTATTTTTGAATGGATTTTTTTTAAACAAAAGGTAATCAGTTTCAAACTATAAAGAAAAAAAATTCACTAAGATGCAATACTCATCTAAATGTATAAATTCAAGTCTTATTGCGTTAAATATAAATATTAAACAAAAACTTATTCATACCTGTTAAAATGTTTTCAAAAGCAGTTTCGACATTGGTCGAATCAAGAGCAGAAGTTTCTATAAATGACAAGTTATTGGCCTCAGCAAATGCTGTAGCTTCATCTGCTGGCACAGCTCTTAGGTGACGCAAATCGGACTTATTACCCACTAACATAATGACTATGTTTTGATCAGCGTGATCACGAAGTTCACTCAACCATCGTTCCACATTTTGATAAGTTAGCTGTTTTGCAATATCATAGACCAACAGTGCACCTACTGCTCCTCGATAATAACTAAAAATTGACAAAACTAATTAATTTAACACATTATAAAATATAGAAAAATTAATATTTACGCTGATGTGATAGCTCTGTATCGTTCTTGTCCCGCAGTGTCCCAAATTTGGGCTTTGATTATTTTCTTATTTACCTGTAAATAAAATGTATTTAATTAATTAATGGTTAAGGCTGAAACTATAAGGAATTATCTAAGTATGGATAAATTAATGAATAAATATTATAACAACATAATAAAATAGGTATTACTTAACAATAATATTAGCAAGTAAACTGATACTTTATTATTTAAAAATTATAATTCAAGAATATTATATTTTAGAACTAATAGGACTAATTAGAACTTAGGTAGTTAACAGCAGAGGCAATTTGAGCATATAATGTCCGTGTAATGCAACGCCCATTTATAATAGGGGTTTGTTGAGATTTTGCAAACCAAAATGTAAATTGTTAATTACTAACTTAAATTTTCAATAAAATAATCAATGATGTTCATGGTAATAATTCATATATGTTAATTGTAAATAGGTTATAATAAACATTATATAATAAAATACCTTAATGCTCCTTGTAGCAAATTCTACCCCAATGGTAGACTTTGATTCTAGATTAAATTCATTGCGAGTAAATCTAGCTAACAAGTTGCTCTTGCCAACACCAGAATCTCCAATAAGAACAACTATAATATAAAAAGAAACAATATAAGTATTTATGTATTAATTAAATAATTTAGTAAACTAAGTTATATAATAGTTTCCAACAATTAAATTATAAACTCTAGAGAAATCAAAGGAGACATTGATTTTACAAGTTAGGCAGTAAGAAACCTTAATTAACAAATTGTATGCAGTTCATATTATATTATATTGAAAATGGACCACATAATGTACTTTTTTTAATTTCTCATTAGTTTTTAAGAAAAAACAGCATACAAACAATGCATTAACAAAAAATAATTATTTAAGGCTATAAAATAGATCAATAGTATTTTTAAGTAATAGGTAAGTGCTTTACTCAGAAACATTTTTTTATGCACTGATTTCTCATTATTTAAACCATTATGATGAAAAACACCACTTTGTACTTTAATATAGTTTAATATCATAATTCATAATAGTTGTATAATATTTATCTAAAGAGGTTATAGATAATACAAATCAAAAATAAACCATATGCCACATGCGATGTTAATTTTAATACCATTAATTTATGCAAAAATCATACTATTAATGATTAATAACAATTTAAACATATTGATTAAAGACAGCTATAAATGCAATAATGCTTTTTTTCTCATTATCATTGTGTGGTTATTTAGGTGAACTGATACAATATGTTTATAAATTAAAGCTGAGTAGCACACATAATCTTACCAAAATCAAAATGGAAATATACCTATGAACTGTTATTAATGCCCTCAAATGAATAAGTAATCAAGTAAATAAAAATCTAACTTAAAAACATGTATTTTACCACATATTGTCCAAGAAAGATGAGAAGTTACAGTGAATTAAATATATTGAATAGATAAATAAAATAAAAATGTTTAAATCAAATAAATTATGTTGTTTTAAGCATAGTTTGGTCACTTGATAATTGGGCACTATTTGGGCTTTTTTGGGGGTATCTGTAGGTTCCCACCATGCCTAATTTTAGGTAGGGGTGACAGTCTCTTTCCTTGGACCAGTGTTTCTTAAAATTGTTTATCCGTGGAACCCATTTTTATGTCTGACAATTAGAACATCTACTTTCTTTCAATGCGTTATTTTATATGAGGATTATCTGTATAATAATGTATATACTGTATATTGAATTGAAAAAATATTTTAAATAACAAACAAACTAGAACCCTGAAGTAATATCTACGGAACCCCAGTTTAAGAAATACTGCCCTAGACAATTGCCTAGCCAGATAACTATATTGCCCTTGGCGTAGTTTAAACCGTTAACAGTGTACATTCTAACAACAGCCATAATATTCACTTGATTACTACCCGATTATTAACTTATAAACATTAATAGATAATATATTTAAGTAGTTTCAACATGATAATTCATACCATACATTTTATAATAAACATACATACAAACTAGAGTATAATCAATTTAACTTCATCTCTTCTTAACCAATTTTATAAACTGAAATATTGAAGTATGTTATATTGTTAGAATTCATTTAGATCAACACATTTAACTAAAAAAAAAACCAAGTACCAGTAACTCCCTAGATAACTATTTTACATAAGTTGTAAATCGTCATTTTTATGATGAATTTAAATTTTGATTTTATATCAGATAAGTAATTAGGTAAAGAGGATGGTTTCAAAGGTGTTATAATTGATTGATCATATGACTAACATGTATACTTAAACATTATACATTATATTCATCACAATTTAAATAATATAAATAAATTGGTTCAACAAGCATTCAATGTGTTTATTAAAGCCAATAAACCAGTCTATTAAAAGGTCAAACAATGAAACTAGCTAGGTCTATTACAAATTCTGTGTCATTGAATATTAATTTAAGATTAAATCTGTACCAAGTATTTGCCAAAAATACTAATTATTATTAAACAAGACGTGTAGATGGTAGTGAATTATTTGATTTACAGTAAAAATATAGAAATGTACCAACAGAAATAAAATTCTAACTATTAAAGTACACAAATAGTTATTTCAATAATTTTGTAGTTATGGTATAATCATTTTACTTTTATGGGCATTTTTTAAATTAATTAATTAAATGACTAAAAACTTCTATCCCTTAAAAATAACACTATAGATTATATTATAGCCTATAGGTACCTAAAATACAAATAACTTCAGAATAGTGAAGTAAGGGATCTACCATGTAATTGTAAATATTAAGTAAAGCAATCTTTAATAAGTCTACATTTTAATTTAAAGTGTAATTGGTGATCTATTAAGGTTTATACATTTTTTGAAATGGTTATTTACACATTTCTTTTTAGTATTAGTGGTAGAGTCGACCAAGGTCACAATTTCTCTTATATTATGTTATTAGTTTATTACAAATAAACAGAATTTACGCAGAATGCCAATAACTCAATAACTGATCATGTAAGTAAGCCAAAATTTAGTAATAGTGATATCTATGAAGTAGAAGTTCAATCTAGTTACAATGGTCAATTCATATTTTTTAATCAAGTTTTATTTAACTATGTTATAATTTTCATAATCTTGAAACTACCCACTAATAAAAAAATAAATTTCAATAATAAATCATCAATATTCAATATATTGATGATTACCTATTTACTAATACCTATTTAAATTTTGTAGTTGATCACTATCCCATAGTTGATCAACTACTATAATAATGTCCTAGACTTGTGTATGATTAATAATCAGTATATTTAACAATTATGCATAATGCTAAAATGATTATAGGATGGTGGTGATGTACATGGAGTTATGAAGAAAAGTTCTATCTCAAGACTTGCCTACCAATTTATATATATTTTTTTTACTCATGGAACAGCATCAACTGATAGGTTATTAGCTTATAACAAAATATATATTGGTTACATATAAATAATACAATAGTATTATTTATTTATTTTATAATAGGTATTGCACATCAAAAAACTGATAATTATTTTTAGTTTTCCCATTGATTAATCAAATGTCACAGTAGCAAGCCTATAAACAGATTACATTTTTAACTACTAATGACACAATTATGATTATCTATGTACTTATCATCATTTCTTAAAATGCAAAACTGTTTGGTATGACGTAAACCCATATAAGTAATTTAACACATAAAAAACTATTATGTTGTAACTGAATTAGACCAACCACAAAGATTCAACAAATTAATTTAATGGTAGAGTAAATAAATCTAATAAACCAAGTACATGATATTCTTCATATATCTATTGATACAAGAACACCTACGACCTACGTAATGACTATAGTAAAAATTACAATGGTGGACTTTTGAAACCGTGTACGATATCAAAAAATGGAGAAAAATATGATCGAGAAATATTATACAAATGTATTTCTACAAATCCCCTACAAGAACATTACCTTTGAACAAATAATCGTATTCTTCGTCACCAGTTCCCATTTTTGCTATCACTAATAGAATAAATGTTAAAACAGAGAAGTTAGTTCGGAAAACAAAAGATCACGATAACGTACTTATATAATCCAAATGCGTAAATGTTAAAAAAAAACGACTAATAAAAATACATTTCAACTTGTCATCGATGACGAAGTATGATAGGGCATCGTATTGAAAGAGTTTAAGAAAAAAATTAATTAACGAATAGAATAAAAAAAATTTAAAAACGCAAAATCAAAAAGTCTTGATTATTTTAGTGAGGTTGCATTGAATTTTTCCCGTGACAATTCACGAAATAAGTCATGACTATTGGATGATTGGCCAATCAGCAGTAAACAGTGTGCCAGAGAGTGATAATTCAAAATGTCTTTCTTAATCAGATACGCCCAACATTGTGCCGCCAAATGTTTAAAAGAAAATCTTTTACGTATTACAATAGATAATAGAAAATAGTCAAAAAATACGATATAAAATAATACAAATAATACAATATGTCAGTATAATTAATTTAATACAATTTAAGTCTTAAGGGTTTAATCATAATAATAAAAACATTCTCAATATCCCAAAACATCTTATTAGAAAGACATTACAATTTACAAACTACAACAAACACAATATTATCAGACTACCCTCCTCAGTCCTCAGTCATCGTCATATAAGGTTATATTAAAATAAATTGGCAACCTAAACTTTTCCCCATGGAATCAAAGATAAAAATGTTGAACAAGTGGATGTCACTCTGCTGTACAATAGATAGGTCACTGTATAATGGATGTTATTAAATTTGAATTCAATGATAGAATATCATTGTATGCAAAAAAAGATTTTGAGCTGAGTCGGAAATTTTTTTATGAATTTCTAACTCAAAGTAATTTGCAAATATTCGTCATTTTTAGGTATTTTGTGAATATTTGAACTTTAAATGCTTATAAAAAAAATTGTGACAACGAATTTTTTATTTTTTTCATCTGCTTTTGAAACAATACATAGAAGCCTTCTATTAATTTTTCAAGCTTTTTTACAAATAAAATTTAGTTGACATTCGTAGAAAATAAAACAAAAAATATTGGAAACTGAATATTTCCGTAAACAATTCAAAACAATTCAAAATATTTTGAAAATTTTATCGTGTATAGAAAATTCTAATATAAACTGGTTATTTACCAGTGAAAATTTCATGAATATACGGTCATTTGTTTTAGAGTTCCACCAAAAACCAAAATTTTGTTGAAAACCGGTTAAGTAAAAGTTTTATTTTTCTCTGCGTTTTTAAATTTTGGGAATTTTAAATGTTGACCTACCTATCGAACAAGATATTGCTGAAGAAAATCGAACTAGTTGGACTGCCCCGAACCGTGATGGCAGACACTAAAAAACACACATCATTATAAAATTAATACATAATTGATCGCTCTGCTCAGAATCTAAAATTAAAACCAAACACTGAGAATTATCTTTGACGTAGAGCCACTGTATGATCCCTTCATTCATGCGACTTGTCTTCAATTTTTTTTTCAAACAATTTGCTTATTGCAGTCTATTGATACTTCAGGTTATAAATATTCTATTATAAATAATAATAAAAAAGGGGGTCAAGTGGATATCGCTCTGCTGTACAGTAGGTTAAAAGTAGATCACTGTATAATGGATGGTATTAAATTTGAATTCAATGATATAATATCATTGTATACGAAAAACGATTCTGAGCGGGGACGGTATGTCAGTCAAAGATATTTGAAATTATATTGATATTGTTATTTTACGGTAGCTGCTAAGTTGAATTAATAATATTATTCATATTGTTTAATTATTAACCTTAAATTATCAGTGATACTAGAAAAATATTATAATATAAACTTTTACTCGTTAAAATTGATTTTAATATGTAATTTCGTCCAAATTTAAACTTAAAATGTCTGTAAAAATAACTGTGTTTATATATTTTTTTTAGATTTTTTGTTTACAGTATGTGCTATTTATTAGAATCTTTGTTTTAAATTTTCAATCCTTAGTTATAAAAACTGACTATTTTATAATTGTTTAATTACAATGATTGATAATTTTCGAGATTTTGATGAATTTTGTCAAAATTCGAACTTTAAATGATTATAAAAAAAATGTGTGCCTATGTATTTTTAATATTTTTCACGAATAAATAAAATGTTATTGATTTTTTAAAAAAAAAAAACTAAAAAGATTGGAAATTTAAAATGTCTGTAAACAGCTCAAAATAAGTCAAAATATTTTGAAAACGGTATGGTATATAGAAACTGCCTATATAAACATTCAGTAAAAATTTCATGTATTTACCGTCATTTTTTTTAGACTTACACCAAAAACCAAATCGATTTTATCGAAAATCAATGTTGCGTAAAAATTCCCGTTTTTTCCTTAATTTTCCATTTGTTTTTCACGGTACTTTTGAAAACTACTGGAAAATGTACCTCCCTTTTGACCCCCCAAAATACCAACTAGATTCACTTTCCTATCAGAAAAGGTACTATTGAAGAAAATCTAAGCACTTTTACTGTCCCAAAACGTGATGACAGACGAAAAAAAAAAAATAAAAAAAAAATAAAAAAAAAAATATAAAAAAAACACACATCATTGTAAAACCAATACATTCATCGCTCCGCTCAGAATCTAAAATTTTTATGAATTTCTAACTCAAAATAAATTACACATTTTCGTCATTTTTACGTATTTTGTCAAAATTTGATCTTTGATTACCTATAAAAAAAAATTGTAACTACGGATTTTTAATATTTTTCATCTGCCTTTGAAACTATATATTAGAAGCCTACTATTAAATTTTCAAGAATTTTTACGCAACAAATAAAATTTTATTGACATTTATAGAAAAAAAAACTAAAAAAATTGGAAACTGAAAATGTCCGTTAAAAGCTCAAAATAAGTCAGAATATTTTGAAAATGCTATGGTGTGTAGAAAATGCATATATAAACATTCGGTTAAAATTTCATGTCTCTACGGTCATTTCTTTTAGAGTTATACCAAAAACCAAAATCGATTTTGTCGAAAATTGGTTTTCCGTAAAAATTCCCGTTTTTCTCTTAATTTTTCATTTGTATTTTTAATATTTTTCAATTGCTATTGTAATAATATATCAGGAGCCTTGTATTAAATTTTCATTATTTTTGGCCCAACAAATAAAATTTTATTGATATTAATAGAAAAAAAAATTAAAAAATTTGAAAATTGAAATCGTCCGTAAAATACTGAAAAACAGTCAAAATATATTAAAAATTAGATGGTGTATAGAAATAGCTTATATAAACATTCAGTGAAATTTTCATGCATCTACAGTTATTTGTTTTTGAATTGCAACAAAATAAGAAAATCGCTACATGAGAAATCGAGTGAAATCGAATCTTGTACAAATTTGAACTTAAAGTGCTCATAAAAATGTATTATGACTTGCTTATAAACTTTTTTTTATTGATAAAATTAGGCAAACTTATGAGGAATCTTGTATTACATTTTCAAATCTTAGATTTAAAAAGAAAATTTTTTATGAATTTCTAACTCAAAATAAATTGCACATTTTCGTCATTTTTACGTATTTTGTCAAAATTTGTACTTTGATTACATATAAATAAAAATTGTGACTACAGATTTTTAATATTTTTCATCTGCCTTTGAAACTATATATTAGAAGCCTACTATTAAATTTTCAAGATTTTTTACCCAACAAATAAAATTTAATTGACATTTATAGAAAAAAAAAGTAAAAAAATTGGAAACTGAAAATGTCTCTACGGTCATTTCTTTTAGAGTTATACCAAAAACCAAAATCGATTTTGTCGAAAATTGGTTTTCCGTGAAAATTCCCGTTTTTCCCTTAATTTTTCATTTGTTTTTCACGGCGCTCATGAAAACTACTGGGAAATTTTAACATTTGACCCCCCCTCCCCCCAAAGTACCAACTAGATTCACTTTCCTATCAGAAAAGGTACTATTGAAGAAAATCGAAGCATTTTTACTGTCCTAAAACGTGATAACAGACACAAAAATTAAAAATTAAATAAAAAAATAAATAAAAAAAAAAACACACATCATTGTAAAATCAATACATTCATCGCTCCGCTCAGAATCTAAAATAATTAAAGAAAGACTTTGTAACATAAATGTTTTCCCATGTTTCAGACATTATGCAGAGAAAAAAAACATAATAAAGGCTATAGAATATGTATGGATACAGATTATAGAAGTGTTGAATATATATATATATGTGAGGAAAGAGGCAAAGAGCATCACGAGAGGAAAATAAAACAGACTTTTAAATTGGTTCTAATGGAGGAAAGAGCACGACAAATGATTAATATATAATAGAATTCAAATAGAGTACAACCGTAATATGAGAGGGTAGTACAGTTTGTCAGTATGAATTATAACCTATAAAGGCACAATACATTTGCCCGTAATTAAAAAAAATATATACAAATAAAGAATTTTTTGAATAGGAAACCGAATCAATTTGTATAGTTTTAGAGTTTGGAGTGAATTTTAGGCACTCTAAATATCACTGGTTTATGACATTTATTATTTATATTCCTAATTAATATTTAATATCAATAAAATATAGGTATTAGGTAATATAATATACTATTAGTATGTAGTATAAAAAATAATTTATGTATAATCTTAACTTTTAACTCATACAACTAAAAAGTAATATATCTTAATACTTACTGTATTTACTATACTAAATAGTAATACTTAGTATTCCAAAATCAAAATGTTCTTTTTGTAAGAAACTACGTAGAATTTAATTTTAAAATGAAATACACTTATATATAGTTGTATTAGATTCTAAGTGGGTCTATAATGAATGTAATCATGTAAACACGATATATTTATATGGAATAATTTATAATATTCTGACAATTACAAATATATTATAATATAAACCTACTTTTTTGCTTTGTTTTTGTTAAAAATGAATAATAGGTATATACTATTTATAAACAATGGTAGGTACCTATTATTAAATGAAAACTAAATAACTTATATACAAATGTATGGCTTTACAAATATCTCCGCTCAGAATCGTTTTCCGTATATGCAAATATATGCAAAGATTTATCGTCTGCGTATAGTAAATATTGAAATTAATTTTTATTTTGAACAATTCATAATATAACTAATTTGCGTTCCATAATAATATTGATAAAGGAATAAAGGATAAATGTTACTTATTTTAGACTTACCTTTAAGTCTACCTATAGTTATTATTTATTATACTACTAAAGTAGTACCTATAGCTTCTAGAAGTTAATAATATTTAATCCAAAAAGTAAACCTGAATTCTAAAGAATGGTGGAGTGGTGGTCGTCTTAATAATATTAAATTTGTATTTATTATATTAATAATTTGCTTTTAACTTGGATAATATGTAGCCCGTGGGCCGTGATTCTTGTTGAATTGAATTGTTATAACAATGTTATGTTGTACAAAAGGGGTCTCCAAACTCGTATATTTGAATTTAAATATTGCTAGGTTGTAGGTAGCTAAAATAAAAAGACATATTATTTTTTTAGCTTATCGGTCGTATTCGTAATAGTAACACGATTAAAAATAAATTAGAAAATACATGTTAAGCTTAAAATGTGTTCTTGGGGCTCAAATAAGAGACAAGGCAGGTTGGCTGGAGACCTCTGTTGTAGAATATTTTAGAGATTTCTAATTATGGGCCTAAATGAAAACAATTTGAAAATAAATCCAAAATTGGATGCCCGGACAGGGTCACAGGGACTCAAACACTGAACCCTTAGGTTAAGCCTTATGCTCTACCGGCTAAGCTATCAGCGGCCAGAGCAATAATTTTTAATTGTTTTTTTGTACGTTTTCATCAAACATTCAAACATATTTATCATACACATAATTTATGTATTTAAACCATTTAACTATAATTATTTTAACATACAAATACTAATTATGAATAGCTGTATAAGAATAATAATTAATAATACAATATTAAATATATCTTAATATAATGATTTCTACAACATACCTATATAATAGGTACTTAAATACAACAATACAATAAATTATGCTCAACTTGAATAATTTGTATAATACCTTGGTCTATGGTATAATATTATCGTATATTCGTTACAAGATAGCGCTATCGTTGCTATAATTCATTCCGTCATAGGGCGTGACATCATTGTCGATCCACCCAAACCATGTTGGTTGTTAGTTGTTACCATCAAAACGGAATTCCTTAATCAAAAAGTAAACTACAAAGTACAAAACAAGCGCTTCAACTCTCAACTGTGGATCGTGCAAGTTCACGATTGAACGTTTGAACTTTAATTGTTCGAATTATTCCATCCATTTAGTGCCTAGTTTATATTAAGAAGTTTTTTCGTATTTTTGTCTACCAAACGTTAATAAAATATGTGGATTATATTAAATTTGTGATTTTCTACCGCTTTGTGCAAAATGAGTAAAGTTTTACATTTTATTGTAATAGCTATTGCTGTTGGATTATGCTCAAATGTTAAAACTGGTGAGTAATAACTATTTAAAAACCTATTTGTATTGTTTATCAACAATAGACTTGTACTCTAAAAAATAGAATTTCATGTTTACTTTTTTATATCAGGGTTGGGTTAATTACTTTAAATGTGTATATTTTCATTAAATAATTCATTTCTGATTAATATTTAAAATTAATTTAGGTATCTATTCTGGTATTTGGGTCGTACTATATAATCAATTACCTAATTAACTTGCATTGTTATAGATTCCGACTGTGGTGAACCATTGTTAGAAAAAGCAGCACTCAAAGCAACTTCTTCATTACCAGACAGAGGACCAGAAAATGCTATACTCAATGGTAATTATAAATTAATATTTCTGTTATTTAGGTATATGCATTCCTTTTTTTTGTTTTAAATTAATTTGTCATGAATGTTGAGTGTTCTAAATACAAATCAACTATTAATCATTATATTACCTAGTTGCACTACAGATTAAAAAAGACATTTCCAATTTATTTATTCCTATTTTATGTTTTGATAAGACCAAAGTAGAAAAAAATCTTTTTTATTAATTTATAATCAATTTATGAAGGTATAATAAATAGATATTGCAAAAATTAGAAGAAAAAAATATACCTTATATCTGTAAAAAAAAAAAGTTATCTTTATCCTAGATTATTTTACATCATCAACTATCGGTAAGACACATTTTAGTTATGCAACAATGATATTTAAAATTGACTTATACTAAAATATATTGTATACCAGTAAAAACTGCACTAATAGATTTTATTATATGTTCATTTTGTGTTGTTGAGTCACTGAATTTACTTCTTGTTTTAGTAATTATTATTATTAAAATATAATATATAACAAGCATACATTGAGTTACATTATTGTTATTTAATTTTTTAATTACTGAGTACAAAATTAATTTTTTTAATATATTCAAAGAGATTTATTTCACTTACAGTGTTATTAAGGGGATTGGTGGTACAGCTATTTAAGCCAGAACATGCTAATTTTTATTCCATCATTCTGATCAAACTAGTTATGCTATTCAGAAATCTTAAAATGTGGACTTGCTGATCAAAAGTAGATATTATAACGAGTTCAGATCAGTTTTCTGAAAAATTATCACATTATTAGGTCAATCGGTAGGATGGACCAAAATACATACAAATAGCATAAATTGTTTACCGTTCACACACACATCGCCGAGGTGGTGACTTGTACATGCACGTGCGGGACTGCTCTGCAATTTCTTTTATAAACAGTCACACACACTATTGATCACTTACTACTCACACATTTACAAGACCCGCATGCATGAATTTTAAAAATGTCCTTATTCAAACTCCTTAAAATCTGTCCACCACCGAGCCCCTTAACACAGATGTTAAATTTCTTGTAGGTAGAAAAGTTATTTTATACAATTTTTATTGGTAGATTATTTGTAAGCTAAACATTGTAACAAATGTTTAATTAAGATTTGTAGAGTTGATTTTTCTGTCATTATGATTGATAATAGCTTAAAGGAAATTTAATGAAAACAATTAATTAACTCTACACCCATAAAGTATAATACCTAGTTTATAAGTTAAGTATGTACATAATCCTCTTTTTTAATCTATTATGGACTAAAGTACACCTTTTTTATAATTAAAATCCCTTAATATATTTTTATACATATTTACATACTTACATTATTTTATAATATTTATATTTTGAAAATTATTTCATTATAGTTGTCTTATTGACTATTTTAGAATCTTTGTAGGTTATATATAGTAATTTAATTGGCAGTATCAGTCAGTCACTGTAACATTATTATAAATACATAAACAATAAAACATCTTTTATTTAATTTATAGGCTGTGCAGTTAATTAAAGTTTCAAATATTTGATGTAAATATATGATTTACTATCATTTAGCTACAAATTATGGTTGTTAAAAAATTAATAGTTTGTGTTAATAATTTGCCAACCAAAAAAAAAAAGAGATTCTAAGTGATATGCTCTTGGTTTTACAATAATTTTATTTCATGTATTAAAGAAGCTACATTTCCTAAGTACTTCCAGAAAACGAAAATTGTCAATTGTTTTTTAGAAATTATTTTATAGAAAAACCTGTTCCAAACAATTAAAAATTTATACATGTAAACAGGCACCAGTAAGTTTTTAACATTTAAAGAGGTTGTAAAATCCGCCTATTGTCTTTGTTTTACAAACAAACAATGTACAAAACTTGCAATATCAACAGAAATACCTTAAAGATATAAATAATGCCTAGGACACCTCTTGGGCTTTTAGTCATATTTTTATTTTAAAGTGAGTCAGAGTCAACTATGTAAAATATTCCAATTTCAAAATGCTCATGACTGAATTATCAAAACTTATGATACATCCTAGAGAATATTCTTTAGTAACTTCTTAAGTTTGATAATAAGTCAATACACTCTAATATACCACAAAGCTATAAATTTGCTTTTTTGTATGTTTGTTAAATGTAGATCTCACTGTGGGTTTGATGACCTTTTAACCATTTTTGGATAAGTTAGTTAGTTCTGTTTATAATTATTATTTGTATTTAATTATTTATCCTTCAAAAAATACGTATTTCCAATACCAATTCATTCTAGTTTTTTTTTGTAAACATTTTTAAAAATATGAGTGATTTTATGTAGTTAAAATACTCATGTTAAATTACCAGTCAATAACATTTATAATCGTAATTTTTATGTAAATTATCTAATTTCTAAATACAAATTATTCTTTGCATGGCTCATTATTTTGCTTGTTAGATTGTTTATGTAGCATATACAAATATAAATAAATTAATAGCATAATAATAATTATACCTACATACAATTAATAATTTGTATAAACTTTTTTAATGAACATTTTTAAGATTTAAACAAATTGCAATAATAATATGTATTAGATTAAATATATAAGAACTATTTTTATATCGGTTGTTTCCTTTGTTTAGGTGTTTAAATGTATCATAGTGGCTGTTTAACTATCCCAAAGAATATAAATTTTTATGCACATCATTTTAAAGAATTTTGCACAGTACAATTCTACAATGACTACATCAAACAGGGTTCGTTGGGTATTCGATTGTGGCAGTTGGTTTCCTTCAGAAAATGATTGGTCTAAAGCTTCTCGTTCTATACAACTTGAAGAAAAAGAAAGAATTGGTCGATTTGTGTTTAAACGAGATGCTAAACGCTCGATTATAGGACAACTAATGATTAGAAAATTTTTATCAGAAGCTATTCAATTACCCTGGTCACAAATAAAAACAAAAAGAGATCTAAATAATAAACCCATAATAGAAGGATTCAACTTAAATTTTAATGTATCACATGATGGAAACTTTGTTGTTTTAGCTGGTGAAAAAAATATTAGTGTAGGAATAGATATTATGAGAAACTGTTATAAAGGTGGAAAAAGTTTAAATGAGTTTTTTAGATTAATGCATAGAAATTTCCATTCAAATGAGTGGGCCTATATTAGTAGAGGAACAGATACAAAAAAAATGAATTCATTTTATCGATTTTGGTGCTTGAAAGAAAGTTATGTAAAAGCAACTGGTACTGGGTTAACAATTGATCTAAAAAAAATATGTTTTGTTCCAAAAAATGAATTGAAGAAAGATTTAATATTGAGTGATACTGAATTATTTGTTGATGGTAAATTAATGTCAGATTGGAGTTTTCATGAATATTTGTACGATAATTATACAATAACTGTGTGCATAAAAGGATCTATGACCCCAGTTAACTTTAAACTTATAACCTTCCAAGACTTAATAAGTAATGCAGAAATGATAACAGAAGAAGATGAAAACTATTGTAAATTATACTTGAATAAAGAAGAACAACCATAATAATTATAAACTAATTTACATATTCGTAAATAAATTATTCTTGTATAATATAATATATATATAATGACATATGATTTTATTACATTTGTAGTCAATTCAATTATAAAATCAACAATAATGTTAATATTGGTGTTTCAGATACCATGTAGTTATTTTTAAAATAATATGGAAGGGAATAAGAAAATGTATTTGTTTCATAATATCGCATGTTCTGTAGTAATAGTTATTATATTTATAAAGAATTGGTTGTATAATTTTGTTTACTTGACAAGTATAATAAAAGGGTTTATTTGATTATGCGTGCCTTGTACAAGTAGTTGCCAAGGAGGAAATGTTATTGACTGGTACCAATAAAAAAAAAATAATATTTTGTTTATTTTATTTGTAGTATACTTATTATGTTTATTATAGACAAATGATAATCTAATATGTTTATTTGATTACAATTATATGGGAATAATAACGTAATAAAATCATTCTAACTGTGTTTTACTTACATTTGTATAATAATATTAAATTATCACAAAACAAAACAATTCATAAATATCGAGTATTCATTACTTTAAGTCCTTGATGCATTTCCTAAAAAGCTTTTTAAGTTCTAAAACCAGACTTAACTTCCAATTGATATGTATTGATATGTATTGATATGTACATATGTGTTTATGACTAATTGAAACTTTTGAATTATACCATTGAAAAAATAGATCTGCACAAAAAAAATGTTGTATACCAGTATATTCTCTCTTTTAATTAAAATCTAAAATGTATACAATTTTATAAATTCACTAATAGTATATTTAATATAAGATTTAATTATTAAAAAGTTATCATTGCTAAAAATGTTTGAGATACTTTGTAGTCACAATTTTTAGTAATATGATAAACTTATCATATTACTATTTACCAAACATAATAAAGAATAAAACAAAAGTCCTGTCCAGAGAATCTTTTTATTCTATTGAGTTTATTGTATTTACTTGTTAAAATTATTTTTTGAATACTCTATGTTATGTCGATTGAAAAATTATTGCAATATATTAAGGTACTTAATACCTTTTAGAAGAGAATCATGATACAAAATACAACTTGCAATTGTATCTACATTTTTCAACAATCCCTGCAAATGGGTTTATACGAAGAAGCAACTTTATAAAAAATTAAACTTAACTTATACAGTGAAACTTCCATATTATGAAATCTCATGGACATCCAAAAAATTTGAATAATTAAGAATTACGTTAAATAGAATTGAATACATTTGGTAATCAAAAATATTTTGTGAAACAGAAAATGTTAAATTAAAGTTTGTTATAATATGAATGTTTCACTGTATATTATATATATTTTAATCTCAATTTAAACATTTTTCCTCAGTAATTTTGAAATTAAATACAAATAAATTAAAAAAATGATCTATAATGTTTATTTAAGTGTTATAGCCAATTAGAATAGCTTATTTTTTGCACTTTTTTAAAATAAAATAGTTTAGTTTTATTTTTGTGTGTTTGTTTGCTTGTGTTGTACTCTAGGACGTAATGCATGGACAGCATACAGCTCTGATTTTGCTCAGTATCTCATTATCGACCTAGGCCAAACCATGACTGTAACATCAATATTGACCCAAGGTAGAGCAGAATCTTCAGAATATGTAGAAACCTTTGGTATTAGTTATGGTTCAAATGGCTTAGACTACGCTGAATACAAAGAATCATCTGGGAATACTAAGGTAATTATACACAAACTCCATAGGTACCTAAAATTTTAGAAAATTTTCAATATCTACAAATAAGGTAAGATAATTATATTTTATAGTTTATAATATTAATTATGAAGTGTATAGCTTTTTTATTGATATCTAAGGATTTTGTTAGGATACATGGCATGGACTTCTGCATATGATTCTCTTGATCAATACTTCATTGTTGAATTCTTGACTAGAGTGAAAGTATGCGCTATTTCTACTCAAGGCCGGTCTTCCACTTTAGAATTTATCGAGGAATATTGTGTACAATACTCTGATAATGGGAAGGGTTGGAAAAATTTTGAAGACTCTAATGGCAATATTGAGGTTTGAATTTTATGATTGCCTTGAGTGTTATTTTTAAACCCAGTAGTGTTGTAGTATTATGTTGTCTGTGTCTGTATTGATTGATTTTCATTACGTACAATTTTGATTGTTTTAAATGCTTTTAAAATATTGCTCAGTACTAATAATATATTATATTGTAGTACTTCATTTTTGTATTTTATTGAAATATTTATAGATTTTTTTTTATTATTAAAAGTGTTGAAAATTTAATAGTTTTACAATGAACATCATATATCAATATATCATAAGTATATCTTATATTTTATTATATATAAAAAAAAAAATGTTATTAATATCAATTTTATTGATAGCAATTGACTGTGGGTATTTCTTAAACTAGTATTGATTGAGGATTAATTAATTAGTAATTGAGTAATTTGACAATGGGTTAACTTAAATAATTTCTTTATAGACCTTAAATGGCCTAATTTAAAAATTAAAAATTAATGATATAATTGTTATTTAATATTTATTTATGAAAAGTGGATAATTCTAGCCAAAAATTCTGCTGAAAATAGGGGATAGGTATATTATATACAAGTTGTATAGCTATTACTTACTACCTCTGGGTTTATGAGTTACAACTTTTAGAAGTAAGAGTTAAGGTCCTCTACTCCTTTTATATTCTTAATATATTGTTTTTTTTTAGTAATTTAAATAAATAACACCAAAAACATAATTCACAAAGTATGACCCTTATGGTCTTATTGATTAAAAAAAAAAGTAGGACATTTTTAAAAATGTTGAATTCCCCTTTCTTGTATGCCGAGTATCAACTCACTATTTGTTTTCTCTCTGCTTACGCGCTACATATATTTGTGTTATGAAGAACATTATATTTAACAGAAAAATAAAAATATTATTAAAAAGCCAATAATCAAAAACTAATTGTGTTCTTAACTTTAAGTTTGATAATAAGACAATTCAATATAATATTAAAACTTACAACACAATATTTGTTCTGCTGAACGCTAATTTGCCATGTTGTATATGGGAAAGTGAGAAAAAACAAATAATGTGCTGAATGTTAACATACTACTATACTTAATGACATTTTATAAAAAAAAAAATACATAAATGCTATTAGTTTTGTCAAATAATAATATTTATATTTTAAGAGGTTCTGCTTGGTGTTTATATAAGTATATAACATTTATGAATATGCTGTAAACTAAATAGAATTGGAAAATTCAGAAATGTAACACAATATAATTAAATTAAAAGTAATTCTTTTAGTTATAATTTTATAAATGTATTTACTAAATAATTTTTGTAATTATGAACTTGTAGTTTGATTATACAAATTGAAATAATAATTTTACATATATCCATCAACAATTTACATATTTTTTATTTGTAGTTATTTAGAGGTAATATTAATGGAGATGATTCTGCTAGAAATATATTTGAAGTTCCTATCATAGCACAATGGATTAGGATTAATCCTACTAGATGGAGAGACAGAATTTCATTAAGATTGGAACTTTATGGATGCCCACATTGTAAATATCAAAACTATATTTCATGTATGTTGAGTTATGAAAATAATATTAACTTTGATTTTAGCATCGGATAGCCTTTATTTCAACGGAACTTCATTGGTACGCTGGAACTTGAGAGATTCTCCTGTTTCTGCCCATAGAGAATCGATTAGATTTAGATTCAAAACAAATGTGGCTGACGGAGTTTTATTGTATGGAATTGGATCACAAGGAGATTATTTAGCTTTACAGCTTAAAGATAATCGGCTACTATTAAATATAAATTTAGGTATATTTGGATATTATTTGGAAAATTTAAAGGTTAAAATTGTTATTTTTTTTTTTTAGGATCTAAATTTATGACTAGTCTGTCAGTGGGTAGTTTACTAGACGATAACATTTGGCATGAAGTAATAATAATGAGAAATAGACTTGATGTTGTGTTTTCTGTTGATCGTGTTACAATCCAAGGTCGGATTAAAGGAGAATTTGAAAGACTTGATCTTAATCGTGAAGTATGCAAATTAAAATATTAATTATAATATGTATAAAATATATATTATTTTATTTCTAATAGATATATATAGGTGGTGTTCCACATTTAAACGAAGGTCTGTTAATCAATACAAATTTTACTGGATGTATTGAAAACTTACATATGAATTCTACAAATATGATATATTTAGTTAAAGAGGCATACAACTCTGGAGACTCTTGGTTAATGCAAAAATATCAAAAGATAAATACATTATATACTTGTTTGGTACGAATATTATTTAATGTTCTAAAATTAAATTTTAAAAACTAAAATAATGTATTTTTATTAGGAATCTCCTATTGTTCCCATTACATTTTTATCAAGATCATCTTATGCAAGAATTAGAAGTTATGAAGGAATGAAAAAAATCAATATATCATTGTCATTCCGGACTTATGAAGAACGTGGGTTATTAGCTCACCACAAATTTTTAATAAATGGATATGTCAAGGTAATTTATCTTTAAAATAATTTACTTAAACATTTTCCATATTGTATTGAATCCAATTTTTTGCTTGATTTTTAGTTATTCTTGGAAAATGAACATATTAAAGTAGAATTGATGACCAAAGATAACACACGTGTAGTTTTAGACAACTATGAAGAAAGTTTTAATGATGGCAAATGGCATAGTGTAATTTTGGTTCTTAAAGAAAACTTTTTGGAGCTTAATGTAGATAACAGACCTATGCAGACAATTAGAAAATTAGATTTCTTAACTGGACAAAATAATTTTATTGCCGGTTAGATAAATTATTTTATTGCTTTTGTTTTTAAATGTTTATTTAGTATCATGTTTTTAATTCTGATAACAATGTAATGTATACTGTTTTAGGAGGTATTTATGGAACAATTGGATTTGTTGGGTGTATGCGTTTAATTATGATTGATGGAAATTATATGTTACCAACCGATTGGAAATTAGGAGTAAATATTGATGACACGACATATATGCCTTTAAATAAGTATTTTTAATTCATATATAATGTGTTAATTTTAGGAAGGATATTGTTGTGATAAAGAAGTATTATTTGATGCCTGTCAAATGAGTGATCGGTGTAATCCAAGTCCGTGTAAACATTCTGGAACGTGTAAACAAAATTCTGATGAATTTTTCTGTGATTGTGGAAATACAGGATATAGTGGTGCTGTATGTCAAACACGTAAGGAATTAAATTTTTAAAATTAATAAATGATTTTTTTTTTTAAATTACTAATGTTATTCGTAACTAGCATTGAATCCATTGTCATGCCTCGCTTTTAAGAATGTTAATCCAGTTGGACAAAATTCTGATATAAAAATAGATGTAGATGGAAGTGGTCCATTAAAGCCGTTTCCAGTTACATGCCAATATTATGGTAAATACACTATTTTTATTGTTGTATAATAATATATTATTAAATTATAATTATTTTCTAAAATGTGAATCAAGCATAAAAAAAGTTAATTAAACTCATTCTATGTATAGCTGATGGACGAATAGTTACAACAATTAGGCATCAAAGTGAAAGTGGTTCCACTGTTGATGGTTTTCAAGAACCTGGAAGTTTTAGACAAGATTTCAATTATGATGCAGATATTTTTCAAATTGAGGCCCTAATTAATAGATCACATTCGTGTTGGCAGCCATTAAGTTATTCTTGTAAACAATCTAGATTATTTAATTCTCCAGGTATTATACTTAATAATAAGAATTATGATTCATTTATTATAAAATATTAATAATGTATTACAATTAACAGCAAATGGATTGGATTTTCGACCATTCGGATGGTGGGTATCAAGACATAATCAAAAAATGGACTATTGGGGTGGATCAATTCCAGGTTCATACAAATGTCAATGTGGTATAATTGGTAATTGTAAAGATCCTACTAAATGGTGCAATTGTGATTCAGGTAAATAATATAATAAGATGTAAATTGCTCGTTTACACGTATCTATTATTGATTACTATGATTATTTTACATGTTTCAAACATTTCTATAGGTCTTGATAGTTGGCAATCAGACAGTGGTGATATAAGAGAAAAAGAGCATCTTCCAATAAAACAAGTTAGATTTGGTGACACGGGTACCCCATTGGATGATAAAGAAGGGAGATTTAAAGTTGGACCGTTAATGTGTGAAGGAGATGGTAAATTTCTATTTTAATTTTAAAAACAAAATTTCTATTTACAAATGTCTTGTTTTATTTTACAGAGCTTTTTAATAATGTTGTAACATTCCGCAAACTTGACTCACAAATTCGTTTACCTACATTTGACTTTGGACAAAATGGTGACATTTATTTTGAGTTTAAAACGACTATTGAAAATGCCATTATTTTTGAAAGTCATGGACCTAAAGATTATATAAAATTATCACTTATAAGTAATAACATAATGATCTGTTAACTTTTATATAAATAAATAATTATTATCAAGCATAAATATTTATTGCTATTTTGATTGTTAGGTGGTCACTCTTTACAATTCAGCTACCAAGCTGGCAGTGGACCATTAAACGTTCGTGTAGAAGTTTCTGACAAACTTAATGATGATAGATGGCATTCAGTTGTTTTAGAAAGAAATAGGTTAGTTTTTCATTTCAATAAATTGTATATTAATGAAATTTTGATTTATTTATATCAAATTGTATTTAAATTCAGAAAAGAAAGTAGAATTATTGTAAATGGAGCCATAAAACAGTCAGTAAGAGAACCTCCTGGTCCAGTGCGTGCAATACACTTGACGTCTGAATTAGTCATTGGTATATGTCTATTAACTTGTTATTCATTATTCATTAGTTTATAATTTATTAAATATATCCATTATTTTAGGAGCATCATCTGATGAACAAAATGGTTTTATTGGTTGCATGAGAGCATTTATGTTAAATGGACAACTTGTAGACTTAAAATCATATGCTGAAAAGGGGTTATATGGTATTTCTCCTGGATGTATTGGTAAATGTGATAGTAGTCCGTGTCTTAATAATGGAACATGTTTTGAAAAATATGATGGTTACACTTGTGACTGTCGATGGACTGCATTTAAAGGACCAATCTGTGCTGACGGTAAATCAAATTTTCAAAATTACATTTTGCAAGAATTAAGTCTTATAACTGATAATATATGTTTTTACTAATTTTCAATACAAATACATCATTTTTAGAAATCGGTGTTAATCTTAAGGCCAATTCAATGATAAGGTATGATTTTGAAGGAATATGGAGATCAACAATATCTGAAAACATTAGAGTAGGTTTTACAACTACTAATCCTAAAGGGTTCCTACTTGGACTTTTTTCAAATATTTCAAAAGAATACATGACAATTATGGTTTCTAATAGCGGTGAGTATTAAACTTTTTTATGTAATTAATTATTATAGAATTAAATAATTCAAATAATAAAAATATTTCTATTGTTGACAGGTCATTTACGGGTTGTATTTGATTTTGGATTTGAACGTCAAGAATTAATATTTCCAGATCAGCATTTTGGCCTTGGACAATACCATGATCTTAGAATTAGAAGAAAAAATTCTGGCTCTACTCTAATCATGGAGGTATTTTAAATCATAATATAGTTCAATTATTATTCTATTAATATTTAATAATGTATTTTCATATGTTTAATAGGTTGATGGATCAGATCCTAAAGAATTTCATTTTGATATCAAAGAATCTACTGATGCACAATTTAACAATATTCAATACATGTACATTGGGCGTAATACATCTATGACTGAAGGTTTTGTTGGTTGTGTATCACGTGTAGAGTTTGATGATATTTATCCTTTGAAATTGTTATTCCAACAAGATGGACCTCCAAATGTCAGTGGAATGAATAGTAAGAAGTTACAATTTAATAATACACAATCAAGGAATATGATTATTAAATAAAATTGTGCATGAAAAAACATATAATAATTTGACTTTATAGTCAGCACACCATTTATTTACTCGCTCTAGCCCATGCTCAACATAGTAAATTTATGTTTAGTAGAACCAACCCTGTATTGTTACTTTTAAATTAGAGTGAATTCACCTATTGCCAAACTTTAAGCTAAGAACATTACATTTTCATAACTTTTATAATAATTAAAATATCATAAAATGGGCTAACATAGTGATGAGGAGTAAGGACACAGGTAAAGATTGATAATATGTGAATTCACTCTAATATTAAAAGTAATAACTCTGGGTTGGTTCTGCTAAACATACATTTTTCAATATTGCGCGTGGGTCAGAGAGAGAAAACAATAGTTCGCTGACAGAAGAAGCACAAAACATGAAAAAAAAAATATATAATTTGAAAGAATGTTCAATTCTAAGAAAAATCTTTTTTTTTAAATATTTAAAATCTTTTAAAAGAAATTTTTGTTACGTACCCTTTGTAGTTACAGCAGTCAAATATTGTGACAGGACATGGCGCAACCGGCTATTATCCCTTTTAGTATTTTTAATATTTAAAAAAATTTAAACGTTATATTGTACTTCTGATACCTCTTTGTTGTAGCAAAAAAGTCACATATTTATTCATAAATCAAACATCAAAAATAACATTTTTAGACAAGTAAATTATTGCAACTTTTACAAGAATAAGGTAGAGCTAGGTATACCTAGTCCGGCTCAATGACGTTGCCCAGCTATTTTAAATAACCTAATACCACCTTAAATAATATTTTTTTATATTGAATTTTGACCAAATCATTTTTAATTGTTTTAACTATAACAATTTAATATTGAATAATAATTTGGAGAAAACATTTTTTTGAGTTCTGTGCCCTATAACTAGGTGATATACGATTTACATATTGTTATAATTTTAATATTTTTAATCATATATAATATTTTTTTATAAATAATATAGCCACAATAAAAGAAGATTTTTGTGGTGTTGAACCAGTCACACATCCACCACCTTTAATCGAAACTAGACCCCCTCCAATATTAGATGAAAATAAAGTAAAGGCTGCATACAATGAGACTAACTCTGCATTAATTGGTGGTAAATATTCATGTTATTATTCATTAAATGTATTTATTTGTTTAAATTTTTTTTTTTTCTAGGAATATTTTCAATAATTTTGATAGTAATTCTGATACTTGCATTTTTGGTTGGTCGATATGTGGCTCGTCATAAGGGTGATTATATTACACAAGAAGATCGAGGTGCTGATATAGCGCTAGATCCTGATGATGCTGTCATACATTCAACCACTGGACACCAAGTACAGAAAAAACGAGAATGGTTCATTTAATTTAGTTTTTTTTATCATCATTATTATTATTTAATCAAACAATAATTTTTTAGTTATTATTTAAACTTGATTCTTAATGAATTTTTCTTATTTTGTATACATTCTCTAAACATTATAAAACATTGATATTTTATTTACTCTACTTATTTTTTGTTTATTAATAGCTTTATTGAATTACACTATTTACACTGCAATAGAGTATGTTTGGTAAATTTGTATTTACATTGCAATTTAACCAAACATTATTGTTGTTAGTACTTTATTATTACTATTTTTAATAATAATTAATACTTACCGTTATTTTATTGAACACACATTTTATGATTTATTTCCATTTATATTATTATCAGTATTTTATATTACCATTTTTTAAAAACATTTAATTAAATTAAATATTTTATAATAATATGTTATAGGTTATGTATAAAATGTAAACGTTTTATTTTATTACCAATGACTATGACATTTATAATTGTTGATTTTAAGTTGTGAATCTCATTTTTTTTTTTTTTGTATAAGCTAACATACAGACTGCCTTAAAAATAATTGTTGATTATTAAGTATAATACTTCAAGGTGATTGTTACATTAAGGTGAATTTTATAAAAAAATATAAAATTGTCTGATGTAAATTAATGATATAAAATTATTTTAAAACTATTCTAATAATCCATTGTACATTTATAATTTGTATTTATAATGGTTTTCTATAAATATCTGATTTATCTAATTAAATTAATTATGGTTCACCTTAACATATTAACTTCTTACCTATAAGAAATATTTATACTTAATTCTCAAATATTATATACACGTTCCGTCCATACTATCGGTAGTATTCTTTAAATTTAATTATATTTTAAGAAAATTATTATGTTAGAAAGATATATAGTTTTACTTTACCTAATTTAAGTACATATTTTTTTGTAATGTGATATTTTATCGAAATTATAACAAATAATATTTTTATTTAAATAATTATTTGTATGCTATGTTTTAGTAAGTTGCACTTTTAAACTTTATGAAATTTATTTTATTAAGTATACACCCTTACTTTGAAAATTGTCACTTACAGATTGGTTTCTGCTTCTTGTATTTTTTATGTTTTATATTGTTTGATTCTCTTTTATGGAAAATATAAAATATTGATTGTAATTTCTAGAAATATTAAACAATTTGTATTTTATAATTTTATTTTACAATAATATGAATACAATTTTTTTAATAAATATAAATTATGTAAGGATGGTATTATATTTTACTAAGCGGCGTGCATAATTTTATCCTAACATGATACTCATGAATTGTTCAAAGTTGAATAGCATAATTTGATTGTTTAGTTACATAAATACGATAATAATTTCTATTAATTATTTGATCTACTAAAATGAATTACTTTTAATCAATATTTTTTTTATAAAATATGTTTTCTATTTTTTTCAATAAGATAATTATATTGTAATTCATTAGTGTGCTTAGTGTTGATTGAGCAGGGAAGATATAAATATATATATTTAAATATTTTTAAGATATATCTAGTTCTTATACTAACAATCTTACCAAGTTTTATGATAAAATATATCTCCCATTTTCCCCTTACATGTATATAAAACACACATATGTAATTTAAATATGACCCTTGTAGCATCCGTAAATAATGCTTTCAATAAAGAACACTTAATTCTGGTATAATTATGTATATTATAACTCAACACAAAACATAATACATGAGAGATCACATTATTGATCCATAAGTCATAACATTCTATCTGTGTGAACATACATATATATGAAAAACAATCCCGCTGTGTACAAGACTGTTGTACTAAGTACAGGTGATGCCGCTAGGACTAGTGCACAGTGTCACCAACGCTGCACCATTACTCATACACCACAACCCTTTTATATACTTTCTAAACAGTTACAAATGTACAACCCATATAATACTAAGCTCATTTATATAATTATATTATTCAGCGTGACTGGTTAATACCCTAATACCTTAGTAAAGTTTCTACACCCTTCAAACTGATAAGTTTGTGAGTCCGTAATACCATTTACTATGTGTGCTTTTCATTTGAATACCTTTAAAGTTATCAATCAATTCAACTTAAAATATTATAATAAATCTAAACACAACAATTTTTAAGACTTACATTTCTATGATTAATTGTTATAATTGACTACCATACAGGAAACTTAAAATGTAATGGAAAACAAAGATTTATATAAATAGTAATTATAAACATAATAATTATTATACAGAGTGATTCACTAAGCATTTACATTACCCATTAATAATTTAATAACAAATTTATTCAAACTCTGGATTTTGGGATTTTTAAGTACACTCAAAGAACATTTTTCAAATACCAGATTCTTCTTTTCATTTAAGATGTATCCTATATGGAGATACAAACTTATTTTATTTTTTTAAATATTAAACTAATTTTTCAATATTAATTAGATGACTTTTTTGAAAATATTGACTAACTAAATCAAAATTTGAATAAGTAGTTTCTGATTAATTAATTTGTATGTATAAATTATAATAGTTTTAAATACTACCTATTTAAATGAATGTAATAATATTTATTCTAGTAGGTTGTTGGTAGGTGTCTATACTTGTTAAACTCAGACAGTTTTTACAAATTATAAAAACTAAATTAATTTAAATTACTATAATTGTTTAATAATCACAGGGCAATCTTCTTTAAACCTGTTATGTTAACATAAATCTATGACTATTATGATAGAACAATATAAAGAACGCTGTGAGACCCGACCAACTGGGTATTGATACAAGAAATGACTATTATATTTTATACTGCACATGCGCCGGGAAAATTACGAAGAGGAACGTGTGAGTACAGATCAAATACTTTTTAAGGAGCAAGAAAAAAAATGTAGAAAAAAATGTATACAGCACCGCGTTGTCGATATCTAAATAATTGGTTTAGAAATATCTATAAGATTACAATTGATAAAAAAGAATTTGGAAGAAGAACATGGGAGCCCAGAGTAAAATACTTCTTAAGGAGCAAGAAAAAAAATTAAAATGGCACCAGGCTGTTAATGTTTAAAAAATTGGTTTATAAATTTTAAATAACAAAAGGATTTTAATTCGTTAAAAAAAATTTAAGGGGAACGTGGTAGCTCACTGACAAATATCAATTAATGAGCGAGAAAAAAAATTGAGAAAAAAATGTATATAGTTCCTGCTAGGCCGTTAATATTTAAAAAATCTATATACAAGAATATCAACATTATTTAAATTGAAGAAAAAAACCATTTGAATAGGAACATGAGAGCCCGCAGCTAATAACTTTTCAAGAAGCAAGAAAAAAGGTTTAGAAATTTATATGGTACTATAGCTTGTTAAAGTTTAAAAATCTATTTAAAAATATTTACAAGAAACTTGACGAGGAACGTAGGAGCCCGCAGGCAAATACTTTTTAAGGAGTGAGAAAAAAAAATAATATGGCACCAGCTGGTTGTTAAAGTTAATCGAATCTATATTAGAAAATCACAGTGTTGAGAAGGAACTCGTTCCAAAAGGAACGGATTCCTGAAACGAGTTCTTTTTGTAAGAACGAAGCTTGGAACTGCTTCCTTTAGAAAATAAAGGAAAAAGGAAATGAATGAATTCTTTATTTTGAGGAACGTGAACGAAAAACACAGTTCCTTGAAAATTGAAAACCCATTTTAAATTTTAATATAGTTTTAATATAATATTAATATAGTATTATAGTTTAATAGTAAAATGTGTTGTACTTGTATTAAATATTATTTAATTTATTATCGGCGTATTGATGCCGGTAGAATACTAGAATATTATCGTCATAATAATAATAATATTATGTATTAAAGATATAAATAGATTTTGGTGTTTTCTGAATGATTATTACTTATTTGTTATTTCTATGTTGTATGTAGACATTATCACATATTACATAATAATTTAATTTAATATTAGCCATTAGGTATTACGTATATTATATTATAAATTATTAAATTATAATTATAATATTATACTTAAAGCTTAATCTGAAATTACTTATAGAAAAAATAAAAAGTATGAGCAAAAATAATCTATATTATAAATTATTATACATTTTTAATTTTTTGTATACCTATTAATTAAATTGTTCAGTAGGTACCTGTACCTACTACCTATTCACTATTCAGCTCCTGTTTAGTTTCATCTTTTAAGTTCTAATTCGATGATCATTGTTGTTTTTACATTATAAATAATAAGGTATGACTCTAAAGCCGAGAGAAAACTAGGAAACTAGGACATTAGGTTAACAATGGAACGAAAATTGGAACGAGTTCTTTTTTTAGGGGAACTATATTTGGAGCGAGTTCCTTTTTTGAATAAGGAACGAGGATCTGGAACGAGTTCATATTTTAACAAATGAACGGGGAACGGAACGAGATCTTTTTAAAAAGGACTTTCCCATCACTGGAAAATCATTAATATTTAAATTGATAAAAAAAATTATTGAAGGGCAACATTGGAGGCCGCAAACAAATACTTTTTAAGGAGTAAGAAAATTAAATATGGAAAATAATTAACATGGCACCAGGTTGTTAATGTTTAATAAATCTCTAAAGGAAATTATTAATATTTAAATTGATAAAAACAATTTTTGAAGAGGAACGTTGGAGTCCGCAGGCAAATACTTTTTAAGGAGTGAAAAAAAAATTAGAAAAAGATTTACAAGGCACCTGCAGGTTGTCGAAATTTAAAAATTAGTTTAGAAATATCTACAAAATTTATATCATAAAAAAAAAGGTATTTTTTCTGTTGGAGTAGATGGAATTTGAGTTCCATAGAGAGTGACTGACGGACAGTGTCCTAGCTCAAAGGTAAACGTTGTGTGGTTTGATTTGATTTGATTTACCTTAATGAAAAAGAAAACTATTGAAAAATAAAAATAGGTACATACCCCGTGTCCGAATCAAAATCTGATATACAACTTAGTCTTTGAAACACTGCAACGTTTACACATTTCAGTCTGCTTATATGATGATCCATTATTATTCCTAGTTAGCAAATTTTCACTGACGAATACCATCTCTGAAATAACACGCAGCCTGCAGTAAAATGTTCAACAATATTCTTATAATCTACACATTACACATATTATATATTGTATACATAATGTTTAATTTGTATTATACGATAATTGCCTAATGTTATATTATGTTATTAGTTTGTATATTAGATTGATATTACAATAACATTTCTTTTGGATCTGTTGTCACTATTTGGGACACTAAATATGTATCAATTTTCTTCAACAACATCTTCAAAAGGTACTTTGGAGGGTCAAAAGTAAAAAACTGTCCAGAAAAACCAACAGAAAATTAAGGAAAAACTGAGATTTTTACGCAAAATCCGTTTTTGAAAAAATGGATTTTGTTTTTTTGTGTCACTTTAAAAAACCACCGAATATAAGAGACATTTTCACAGAATATTTATATTAGCTATTTACACGCACAGTTGATAATTGATATCAATAGAAATTAATATAATGTTGAGCGTATGTCCACAATACTTTTTTATGACCGTCTGAAGTCAAAATTTTGACAAAATTCATCAATAACAAGGAAATTGGGAAATTATTTTGAGTAATAAGAAATTCATAAAAAATTTTCAATTTATATCTAAAATTTGAAACTTTTATACCTTAAGTTTTTCATCATTCAACAAAACAAAATCTAAAATGTTTATCTACCTGAAAGTCAATTGTTTACAAGCGGTTTAAGTTAG
>JANEHU010002830.1:0-29706 GCA_027563435.1 Nasonovia ribisnigri | reverse complement strand
AATACATGGTCAACTGCATTGACGTGAAACGTTCTGAACTACCGTCCATGATATAAGAAATATTATTGAAAGTCGGTACTTACTTATAAAATGCCTAACCAAACATATTACAAAAAAAAAAAGACAAACATTGTTATCAAACAATTGCATCTTGTGCAGATCTTGGCCAACCAGAAAATATATTACAGTAGAACCTCGATTATCCGAACTAATTGGGACCACACTGAGTTCGGATAAGCGAAAGTTCGATAATAGAAATTAAAAAAATAAATATTATTTGTACATTAAGTATTATGTTCTTACTTATTACGAAGAATATTATAATTATTATTATATTATGAATACATATTATTAAATATTATCGACTAATTTTATTGTACACGTGTATTATTAACTAAACATGACTGAATAGCAGGTATGTGTTACGACAGTCAGTATAAACCAGGTAGAATGAAAATATATACATAAGTAATACAACAATAATATAGATGTACAGTATACAGTATATGTATTGATAAGCTAGCCGCACGTGATTGTCGTTAAGATACAAATTATTAAATTACGTACATGTACATGTTATTATATGTTATATACTACCTAATAATAAACTGCGACCAGGCGTGTGCGTCGTGATATTTTACGCATTGAGTATTGACGTTCGGATACAAGTATTTAAACGAAATAACGTTCGGATAACAGAGGGTTCGTATAACGGAGGTTCGGATAATCGAGATTCTACTGTGACAAATTTATATTCTGAATCAGAAATGCCCTAGAATAATTATTTATAAGTAATTTTATAAATTAGTACTCTAACGGTGTGTCTATCTCAATCCATGCGTTGCGGCTATACGTCACCCGCAACGCATTGTTGGCAAAGTTGACGTCGATGAATTCATACGTGCAAAAGGTTATGAACTTATAAAATTACAATACAGTCGTAAAGATGCCGTTAACCACCGAACAACGTAAAATGTTACTATCTGAAAGTTTGGCTGTTAAACTTTTTTTTCCAATAAAAAACGCAAACGTAACTCGGTACACCAAATATATAAAGATGTGTTTGAATTTGGCGAGTTTCATCATTTGTATACACAGTTACGTGCTGATGATAATAACTTTAAAGTACCAATTTCTGTAGAAGAGAGACTACTTATTACTTTAAGGTAAGCATATTATTTTAATCAATAACAAATTAAAACTAACAGATTTATATATTAACGATAACATTAACATAATATATCAAAATACAAGTTATAATGTTATACTTTAATAAAATTAAAATAATGAGATTTTTGTATTGTATACTACCTAGTATATTATAATATTAACATTAAGTGATAAAATAAAAAACTTTTTTAAACTTTTAAAATAACAAACTATAAAAAATAACTAGACTGAATAATGGGTGGAAACATTTTATTTTTAAATATTGGAATGTGTGTCGTCTGAATACTGGAAATTTGGTAAAGATGATGGCATGGAACTGTATGTTGGATGTACCGTAAAAACTGATGGAAGTATATAATTTTGGTTATGGGAATTTGATGAGCCTAAGTATGGCTGTGGAGGTAATCTTTCACGTATCAAAATATTTTGTACATCGTTCCTAACACGTAATTTCTAAATGGGGCTCATATTTATAAAATAATGAAGAATTGATTTAAAAAAATGCATATCTTCATCATCTGGAGCTGCAGGAGGTTCGATTAATGCAGCTAGTTTTCTTGTTTCAAGATCGATCAATTGTTGTGTTTTGTTTTTTTATTCTCTTAATCAATAATAAATTGTAAATATTTTTCTATCGATATTTGACGTAAAATTACAACTTAAATACTCAAATAGCTGTAACTATTTTATCTTTTAATATATTTATAATTACGGATTAATAAATAAATAGTACTATTGAATAATATGACCAGATGATGGAGATTCAAGCGTTTCAAAAAGGCTTGCTGAAATAACGCCTTATGAATCTAGGCTAATTATAAAAAAAAAAATAGACAGCCAGAATAATTTATTGCGAAATTATGATACAAAATTAGCAGCTGTGACAACAAATACTAATACTCCGATTTCAATAATAAAGCATATAAATGTGATTTAGATTTCAGATAACCAAGGCAATTGAATACAATTGAAAATAGTTTACACTTTACAGGGACACTCAGATTATGAAAAAGAAGTTGGTAAGTTGAGTGAAAAATAAAATTCATTTGTATATAAATTAGTATCCATTTTATATAGGTATATATATTTATATCAAATGTATTCAATAAAATATACTAAATATTTAGGTATATGTAACTCTATTCACTAATATTGTTTCTTTTAATTTATGTATTAGTTATTTAATCACTTAAATCATATTATTGTATACCTCTCACAACAGCTATATTCTATACTGTATATTGTAATAATGGGCTCGCCCGTTTAATTAACTAAATAAATAAATAATTGTTGTGTTTCAATTTGTATTATATATCAATTAAATGTGTTCTGTACATTTGTAAGTACCTACATCTTTTAATTTTTATTTATGCACATTGTTTAGTTTCTATACAGATTGATTTACACTGCAAATTGTTACGATTCAATAATATGAACAATTATAGTATATAGTATGTATTTATATTATACATATTATGTATAACAATAACTTCCCACATAAAGTTTTAAAATAAAAGAAATAAATAGGTGGCTACATCAGTATATTTTATAGCTACCAAAAATATTTAAAACGTTCATTATTAAATATTATATTATAATATTATGTTTAACGCTATTTTATGTACGAGTACGTATATTGGAGATCAAAATATCGTATGAAAAGTACTTCAGACACTTATAAGTTATAACGTAAAAAACGCAACGTACCTGTTTACTAAAAAAAGTTATTTAATCGTAATGGAATATTATTATTTTACAAGTATTTTAAAACGTTATTGGGTTAGAAATATAAATCAAGTTATGGTGTGCAATAGTTTTGTATGCTTTATTTATTGATTGACATTTTTAAGCAAACAGGACCTTTAATTAATAAATAGGTTGCGACTCGTGAGCTAGTAGCCACGACGTACCGTGCGCTAGTACGTTAGAAATACATGGTCAACTGCATTGACGTGAAACGTTCTGAACTACCGTCCATGATATAAGAAATATTATTGAAAGTCGGTACTTACTTATAAAATGCCTAACCAAACATATTACAAAAAAAAAAAGACAAACATTGTTATCAAACAATTGCATCTTGTGCAGATCTTGGCCAACCAGAAAATATATTACAGTAGAACCTCGATTATCCGAACTAATTGGGACCACACTGAGTTCGGATAAGCGAAAGTTCGATAATAGAAATTAAAAAAATAAATATTATTTGTACATTAAGTATTATGTTCTTACTTATTACGAAGAATATTATAATTATTATTATATTATGAATACATATTATTAAATATTATCGACTAATTTTATTGTACACGTGTATTATTAACTAAACATGACTGAATAGCAGGTATGTGTTACGACAGTCAGTATAAACCAGGTAGAATGAAAATATATACATAAGTAATACAACAATAATATAGATGTACAGTATACAGTATATGTATTGATAAGCTAGCCGCACGTGATTGTCGTTAAGATACAAATTATTAAATTACGTACATGTACATGTTATTATATGTTATATACTACCTAATAATAAACTGCGACCAGGCGTGTGCGTCGTGATATTTTACGCATTGAGTATTGACGTTCGGATACAAGTATTTAAACGAAATAACGTTCGGATAACAGAGGGTTCGTATAACGGAGGTTCGGATAATCGAGATTCTACTGTGACAAATTTATATTCTGAATCAGAAATGCCCTAGAATAATTATTTATAAGTAATTTTATAAATTAGTACTCTAACGGTGTGTCTATCTCAATCCATGCGTTGCGGCTATACGTCACCCGCAACGCATTGTTGGCAAAGTTGACGTCGATGAATTCATACGTGCAAAAGGTTATGAACTTATAAAATTACAATACAGTCGTAAAGATGCCGTTAACCACCGAACAACGTAAAATGTTACTATCTGAAAGTTTGGCTGTTAAACTTTTTTTTCCAATAAAAAACGCAAACGTAACTCGGTACACCAAATATATAAAGATGTGTTTGAATTTGGCGAGTTTCATCATTTGTATACACAGTTACGTGCTGATGATAATAACTTTAAAGTACCAATTTCTGTAGAAGAGAGACTACTTATTACTTTAAGGTAAGCATATTATTTTAATCAATAACAAATTAAAACTAACAGATTTATATATTAACGATAACATTAACATAATATATCAAAATACAAGTTATAATGTTATACTTTAATAAAATTAAAATAATGAGATTTTTGTATTGTATACTACCTAGTATATTATAATATTAACATTAAGTGATAAAATAAAAAACTTTTTTAAACTTTTAAAATAACAAACTATAAAAAATAACTAGACTGAATAATGGGTGGAAACATTTTATTTTTAAATATTGGAATGTGTGTCGTCTGAATACTGGAAATTTGGTAAAGATGATGGCATGGAACTGTATGTTGGATGTACCGTAAAAACTGATGGAAGTATATAATTTTGGTTATGGGAATTTGATGAGCCTAAGTATGGCTGTGGAGGTAATCTTTCACGTATCAAAATATTTTGTACATCGTTCCTAACACGTAATTTCTAAATGGGGCTCATATTTATAAAATAATGAAGAATTGATTTAAAAAAATGCATATCTTCATCATCTGGAGCTGCAGGAGGTTCGATTAATGCAGCTAGTTTTCTTGTTTCAAGATCGATCAATTGTTGTGTTTTGTTTTTTTATTCTCTTAATCAATAATAAATTGTAAATATTTTTCTATCGATATTTGACGTAAAATTACAACTTAAATACTCAAATAGCTGTAACTATTTTATCTTTTAATATATTTATAATTACGGATTAATAAATAAATAGTACTATTGAATAATATGACCAGATGATGGAGATTCAAGCGTTTCAAAAAGGCTTGCTGAAATAACGCCTTATGAATCTAGGCTAATTATAAAAAAAAAAATAGACAGCCAGAATAATTTATTGCGAAATTATGATACAAAATTAGCAGCTGTGACAACAAATACTAATACTCCGATTTCAATAATAAAGCATATAAATGTGATTTAGATTTCAGATAACCAAGGCAATTGAATACAATTGAAAATAGTTTACACTTTACAGGGACACTCAGATTATGAAAAAGAAGTTGGTAAGTTGAGTGAAAAATAAAATTCATTTGTATATAAATTAGTATCCATTTTATATAGGTATATATATTTATATCAAATGTATTCAATAAAATATACTAAATATTTAGGTATATGTAACTCTATTCACTAATATTGTTTCTTTTAATTTATGTATTAGTTATTTAATCACTTAAATCATATTATTGTATACCTCTCACAACAGCTATATTCTATACTGTATATTGTAATAATGGGCTCGCCCGTTTAATTAACTAAATAAATAAATAATTGTTGTGTTTCAATTTGTATTATATATCAATTAAATGTGTTCTGTACATTTGTAAGTACCTACATCTTTTAATTTTTATTTATGCACATTGTTTAGTTTCTATACAGATTGATTTACACTGCAAATTGTTACGATTCAATAATATGAACAATTATAGTATATAGTATGTATTTATATTATACATATTATGTATAACAATAACTTCCCACATAAAGTTTTAAAATAAAAGAAATAAATAGGTGGCTACATCAGTATATTTTATAGCTACCAAAAATATTTAAAACGTTCATTATTAAATATTATATTATAATATTATGTTTAACGCTATTTTATGTACGAGTACGTATATTGGAGATCAAAATATCGTATGAAAAGTACTTCAGACACTTATAAGTTATAACGTAAAAAACGCAACGTACCTGTTTACTAAAAAAAGTTATTTAATCGTAATGGAATATTATTATTTTACAAGTATTTTAAAACGTTATTGGGTTAGAAATATAAATCAAGTTATGGTGTGCAATAGTTTTGTATGCTTTATTTATTGATTGACATTTTTAAGCAAACAGGACCTTTAATTAATAAATAGGTTGCGACTCGTGAGCTAGTAGCCACGACGTACCGTGCGCTAGTACGTTAGAAATACATGGTCAACTGCATTGACGTGAAACGTTCTGAACTACCGTCCATGATATAAGAAATATTATTGAAAGTCGGTACTTACTTATAAAATGCCTAACCAAACATATTACAAAAAAAAAAAGACAAACATTGTTATCAAACAATTGCATCTTGTGCAGATCTTGGCCAACCAGAAAATATATTACAGTAGAACCTCGATTATCCGAACTAATTGGGACCACACTGAGTTCGGATAAGCGAAAGTTCGATAATAGAAATTAAAAAAATAAATATTATTTGTACATTAAGTATTATGTTCTTACTTATTACGAAGAATATTATAATTATTATTATATTATGAATACATATTATTAAATATTATCGACTAATTTTATTGTACACGTGTATTATTAACTAAACATGACTGAATAGCAGGTATGTGTTACGACAGTCAGTATAAACCAGGTAGAATGAAAATATATACATAAGTAATACAACAATAATATAGATGTACAGTATACAGTATATGTATTGATAAGCTAGCCGCACGTGATTGTCGTTAAGATACAAATTATTAAATTACGTACATGTACATGTTATTATATGTTATATACTACCTAATAATAAACTGCGACCAGGCGTGTGCGTCGTGATATTTTACGCATTGAGTATTGACGTTCGGATACAAGTATTTAAACGAAATAACGTTCGGATAACAGAGGGTTCGTATAACGGAGGTTCGGATAATCGAGATTCTACTGTGACAAATTTATATTCTGAATCAGAAATGCCCTAGAATAATTATTTATAAGTAATTTTATAAATTAGTACTCTAACGGTGTGTCTATCTCAATCCATGCGTTGCGGCTATACGTCACCCGCAACGCATTGTTGGCAAAGTTGACGTCGATGAATTCATACGTGCAAAAGGTTATGAACTTATAAAATTACAATACAGTCGTAAAGATGCCGTTAACCACCGAACAACGTAAAATGTTACTATCTGAAAGTTTGGCTGTTAAACTTTTTTTTCCAATAAAAAACGCAAACGTAACTCGGTACACCAAATATATAAAGATGTGTTTGAATTTGGCGAGTTTCATCATTTGTATACACAGTTACGTGCTGATGATAATAACTTTAAAGTACCAATTTCTGTAGAAGAGAGACTACTTATTACTTTAAGGTAAGCATATTATTTTAATCAATAACAAATTAAAACTAACAGATTTATATATTAACGATAACATTAACATAATATATCAAAATACAAGTTATAATGTTATACTTTAATAAAATTAAAATAATGAGATTTTTGTATTGTATACTACCTAGTATATTATAATATTAACATTAAGTGATAAAATAAAAAACTTTTTTAAACTTTTAAAATAACAAACTATAAAAAATAACTAGACTGAATAATGGGTGGAAACATTTTATTTTTAAATATTGGAATGTGTGTCGTCTGAATACTGGAAATTTGGTAAAGATGATGGCATGGAACTGTATGTTGGATGTACCGTAAAAACTGATGGAAGTATATAATTTTGGTTATGGGAATTTGATGAGCCTAAGTATGGCTGTGGAGGTAATCTTTCACGTATCAAAATATTTTGTACATCGTTCCTAACACGTAATTTCTAAATGGGGCTCATATTTATAAAATAATGAAGAATTGATTTAAAAAAATGCATATCTTCATCATCTGGAGCTGCAGGAGGTTCGATTAATGCAGCTAGTTTTCTTGTTTCAAGATCGATCAATTGTTGTGTTTTGTTTTTTTATTCTCTTAATCAATAATAAATTGTAAATATTTTTCTATCGATATTTGACGTAAAATTACAACTTAAATACTCAAATAGCTGTAACTATTTTATCTTTTAATATATTTATAATTACGGATTAATAAATAAATAGTACTATTGAATAATATGACCAGATGATGGAGATTCAAGCGTTTCAAAAAGGCTTGCTGAAATAACGCCTTATGAATCTAGGCTAATTATAAAAAAAAAAATAGACAGCCAGAATAATTTATTGCGAAATTATGATACAAAATTAGCAGCTGTGACAACAAATACTAATACTCCGATTTCAATAATAAAGCATATAAATGTGATTTAGATTTCAGATAACCAAGGCAATTGAATACAATTGAAAATAGTTTACACTTTACAGGGACACTCAGATTATGAAAAAGAAGTTGGTAAGTTGAGTGAAAAATAAAATTCATTTGTATATAAATTAGTATCCATTTTATATAGGTATATATATTTATATTAAATGTATTCAATAAAATATACTAAATATTTAGGTATATGTAACTCTATTCACTACAGATCCCCACAGCCTGTCTGTCGCAACGCGATCTTTGTATTTAGGTTTCCTTTTATCCCCAAGTTCCGATGTTTTTTGTACTTCGTAATAAAGAAGTTCCATTTTGTAATTAATACAATTAATTTTATTAATTAATTTAGATATAAAAATTCTAATAAACGAATGTATAAAAATTTGGTCTTGACCACACAACGTTGCGTTGGAAAAATGAACTTGTTGGAACAAGTTCTAAAATTGTGCAGCATACATAATGCTTTTACAACGTGGTGAGCATTTTCCACATTTGTGTCTATTGACTTCTGTAAAATTCTAAACTTTGCTGCTGCTATTCCGAAAGCACATTCTATTGTTATTCATGCTCTGGAAAGCCTATTATTGAAGAAACTTTTATTTTCATCGTTCGATAACTTCCTTGGGTATAGTCGCATTATGTATGTTCGTTATGTAAATACTTCATCAGCAATGAAAGTATATGGATCAGTTACGTTAGAACTTGGTAGTTTTTTAGGATAGGGTTGTTTCAAAGTTTTATTTTTAAGACGTTTTAAAATATTCAAATTTGAGAGTATACCTCCATCGCTGTCTTTTCCATAAGGCCCGACATCAATCATGATACATTTATAATTGCGTCTGCCACGGGCACGGCCATTACAACAATAGAGAAAAACTGTTTATAATTGAAAAACATACTACCGGAGTTTTTTGGACATTTTATCCAAATATGTAAGTTATGATACCTAGTAAATTATCTGTAACCCAACATAGGCGTCCAATATTATAGTATGGCACTTTTTAAGACAAAACTTCATAACACTTCATGAGCTTCAAAATTATACACAAGCTCCTCTTAAATATTTTTTGTTCTTAAGTGTACAATACAGTTTATAATTTTTATGTTTATATTTTAGATTATTTATTTACATTAACCAGTCCAACCAGTTGGGTATCGACGGCTATCTTCATGTATGCACTCTACCCCAGATTGCGGTCTACCTGTAATTACGGGACGATTGTTGTATGCACTATACTATACAATTTATATCTTTTTTATCGTGACTTAATGGTAATAAAGATTAGAACTCTCTTCCTACATCATATCATATTTTTTGATCGTATATTTAGTCATTGGGTTTCACGTCACGTTCAAAATGTTTGCAAAAGAATTTTACAAAACTATACAAAACGAAGAATCAGTTACTAATGTTTTGATTACAAAAAATCTTTTAGTAAATGTAGAAAATATATTGTGCAATAAATGTGATAGTGAAATGAAGTATTACATATAAAAATAGCGCGGTAAAGAGGTGTAAAAGGAAAGGGTATCAAACCACTCAAAGTATAAGGTAAGAATCGTAGGTTTTATTTAATATTTCAGATATAATATTATTAATTAATTACCTATATACTTAGAAAAAACAATAATTTTTGGACATACATTGACAAAAATGGCCGTAATAATAGTGGATTGAGCATCAGTGCACAACTTGAACTGGTCTATTATCGGTGTCAAGATATAAAACAGACTACAATTATGACTTTAATAGGTAGATCACATCATACAGTGTGTGACTGGATGAACTTATGCCGTGATGTACCTGTTAGAATGTTCGAAAATCGTGCTAAATTGGAAGGACTCGGAATAGTGATCCAAGTTGATGAATGCCTATTAAGAGGATCGAGGAAAATAATAAAGGTCGACTTCGACTTGTAGATTTACCAGCCGAAAATCTTAACGTCGACGACGACTCGGACTAGGAAAATGTTAATCCTCTAGAACACGGAGTAAGAAACTATGGAAGACGACTTGATGGACCATGGGTATTCGGCTTGTCTGACAATAACGTAGGAAGGTATTTTGTTGTCCAAATTAGGGACAAAACGACTTTGCACGAAATCATACAAAGAGAGGTTATTACTGGCTCTACAGTACATTCCGATGACTGGTCAGGATATAATGGACTTTCGAACTACGGGTAGGTACAACCACTATGTTGTAAATCATAGCGAAAAATTTGTACATCCAATATCAAATGCACATACCCAGAGAATTGAAAGAATTGAAAAATATGTGTGGTACAACTCCAGATTTACTTCCAAGGTATAATATATTATAATATAGGTAATAATAATACGAATATAATAATAAATATAATATTTTTTTCAGGTATCTCGTTGAAACCTGGTGGAGAGGTATTAATAAAAGTGACACATTTAACGCTTTTATGAGAGACGTGGCACAATTATTTTAATAATTATTTATTTTATTTTAATATTATTTACTTATAATTAATTAACTTATATTTAATTTTATAATTATTATTTATAATTATTAAGTAATGAAACAAATAACGAGACGACGACAAAACGTAGACGTGCGTTGATGATATATAGGTAATAATTTTTATTACTTTATTCATAAAAATGTTTGTTCGTCATTAAAACCACTTTTATATAAACTATCTCAATATCTCATCATCCCACTTATTACTAGAATATAAATTCTAAAATCGAAATTTGTATAGTGCCATAAACAAAACACGGTAGAGCGCATACTGCAATCGCAATGCTGCCGGTAGAGCGCATGCGAGAAGATAGCCGGTATGAACTAGCGAACTGTGACATACGCCAAACTAGTTATTATTGGAGATATTTTGATTTTGAACTATAATAGTCAGTGTACTATATTAGATTTGCATATACTAACCAAGAGTATACCAAGGAAAAATACAATGTTATAGGACCATTTGGCATTTTATAATATAAATAGTATTGTATTGCATTTTAATAATATCGTATTATATTAATTTAACAAATAACAAATATTGCTCAAAAATTGTCTTAAACATATTATTAAAAAAAAAAGAGTGAATAAAAATTATATCTTATATTGATATATTTAATCATTTTAATGCATAAAAATATACCTTTTTATCTTAAATTCAATAATTTATTAACTATATTTTTTTTCCATCTATACAAATTATTAGGTTTTTAGAAATGTATAAGTTATATTAAGCTCATAAAAATACTGAAATATTTTATCTAATGGAACTTTTAACATACCTATATTAAATTAATTTCATAGTACATTCGTACCTATCAATATTATGACCAAATATACAAAAAATAAATGTCATTAAAATCAGTCAAGCCGTTACGGAGGAGTGGACCACTAACACCTTGACACGAGATTTTTATATATTGGATAATAATACTATACTGAATACTTCATACAACATTCAAATTTACAACTGGCCAACCAAAGCCGTATAGTTGTATGGTCATAACTAGACATTTATTAGGGAGATGAGTGGTTATAATTATAAAATAAACAATAGAAATTGTGCAAATTTTAAAATTCTTTTAAAAACATGTTTGCACGTTCCAATAACATGGGTTACTGAGTGGTTTTATCATAAAAACACCTATGAATAAAATTGTAGAGGAGATTTTTATCTGGTTCCGTAAGAAGCCCGATTTTTGAAATTTTCATTTCTAAGTCCTAAAAATAACTTTTGAAAAATTAAAAAAGTGTATTATTAATCACGATATATATCATGATGTTTTAAAGATATAAAAAATCGGGCTTCTTACGGATCCAGATAAAAATCTCCTCTACAATTTTGTTCATAGGTGTTTTTACAATTAAACCACTCAGTAGCCCATATTATTGGAACGCGCAAAGTATGTTTTATAAGAAAACTGCAGAAAATTACGCCCGTCAAGTGCTGCGCCCGTAAGTAGCGGCCGCGTTCGATACTAGGTGTTCATACCACCACCCGCGTGCGCCGTAACGGCAGTACCCCACCATGGTCAAAACAGGCTTCCTATCGCAGCCGAGCGCCCGTACATAGTTTATAAATAAACAGATAAGAAAATGATTATTATATTATTTGTGACAAATAATATTTAATTTGATTTGATTTTATATTTTGTATTCGTATCCGAATTTTATACAAATAAAAACTATACTTTTGTTGTTCAAGTAATACGGCTTATTGAAGTGGTTTACAGTAAAAGTACCTATTATAAAAATTGTAGAGTAGAACTTTTTTAACAATCGTAATAAATCCAATTTTTGATATTGTATTCCAATCGTCCAATATCACATGGTAAATTAACAATTTTTTTTTTTTTACTTATAACAATAAATTAATTAACTAATTAATAAAAATATAAAAATCTGGCTTCTTTCGATAGTCATAAAAGTTCTCCTCTACAAATGTTATAATAGGTATTTTTACTGTAAACCGCTTCAATAAGCCGTATTACTTGAATTACGAAACAATGTTTTATGCCTTATTTTGTTCACTAGGGCGCAGGCGCCCTTTTCGTATCCGAATTTTATACAAATAAAAAATATACTTTTGTTCTTCAAGTAACACAGCTTATTGAAGCGGTTTACAGTAAAAATACCTATTATAAAAATTGTGGAGTAGAACTTTTTTAACAATCGTAATAAATCCAATTTTTGATATCGTATTCAAATCGTCCAATATCATATGGTAAATTAACAATTTTTTTTTTTAGTTTTTATCGATTAATTATTTAACTAATCAATAAAAATATAAAAATCAGGCTTCTTATGATTGTTAAAAAAGTTCTTCTCTACAAATTTTATAATGGGTAGTTTTGTTGTAAACTATTTTAATAAGCCGTATTACTTGAATAATCGGGCGCACACGAATTGCGTACTAAAACAGGTAAACGAACCTTTTTGAACGAATTGCGTCCCGGACGCAATTCATGTTACCTTTTTATCTACAGGTGAGTGGTTCTTAAAGTGAAAACATAATATCCTATATAATAAATCGCCATATATTCACTTACCTATTTAAAAAAAAACATAATTTCATAATATAGTATATAATAAATCGTCATATATTCACATATTTAAAAAAAAACATAATTTCATAATATCGTATATAATAAATCGTCATATATTCACATATTTTTAAAAAATTTAAATTGTAAAATCATAATATAATAGGTATAAATAGTCATAAGTATTCATATATTTTTAAAAAGAATTAAATTTTAAAATTATAATATCATAGGTTATAAGGTTAATATCACAAGTATTAATTTAATTTTGTCTGTATTTATATTTATTGGCTAATATGTTAACATAATCTTTAATTGTGATTTCATTATTATTTAAATAAATATTTAAATTGTTAAAAAATTTAAAAATATTGAATTTGGTAACCACTAAAAATATGTTAAGGCAAAAAGGTAACATGAATTGCGTCCGGGACGCAATTCGTTCAAAAAGGTTCGTTTACCTGACTTGGTACGCAATTCGTGTGCACCGGAATAATCGAACTATTTGGGTATGATAAAAAAAGAAACACCCAAAAGACCATTTATATATGTATATATTGTATTTACATAAATCGTTCAATGAAGACAATCTGAGCCACACCATGTAAAAATTATAATATTATAATATTTTAGTTTATTTGCCACCAATAGCACAAACTATATAATACAATATATTATTATATATACATACATCAGTTCCACGTAAATTAATAATACAAATAATACAACATAAAATACAGATGGCAATTATATACGACAGATTCACAAAAAGATAACAACCAAAAGTCCAGGTACGTTATTTAATAAGTACCTATATTGAGTTCAATTAATTAATTTTAATTATATATTATTATGGCCAGAATTAGAATTTAATTGAAATTTTGAATTTTCTAAAACAACGCATTCAAATTAAAAAAATTGATTACAAATTAAAATTAAATAAATACTACCAAAACTTATATTTCACATTTCACGTTTTTATATTTTGGTATATCGTATTAGCTATGAGTAAAATTAAAAATTGAAATAATTTGTTTTTTAAGGGTACCATATAGGTATAGGTATAATAATTAAATAAATAAAATATTTCATTATGAATTATTTTTAAGTATTTATAATTTATGAATAGTATTCATTTATTATTATTATGTGGGTAGTTGTTTTAATATTATTTTATGTGTATATGAATCATAGCCAAAAAATTTTTGAAACATGCGGCAGATAAACGAATAACATTAAGACGCAGGAGAGCACTTTTTAAATTATCTGGAGTTTATAAATCAAAAAAATATCATGTGGCCCCGACGAACATTATGGACTAGCTGAACCCTTGGATGATTTTTTGTCCAAGGAAGAAATGAAAAATAAGAAAGCAGAATTTATAAAATCACTTTCACTTTCATAAATTGCCAAAAAAACATTAGAGTATGAAACCAGAAACCAATCTGATGGCCAAACTTGGTTTACTGAACGAAGAAATCGGCTTACAGCTTCTAATTTTGGTAAAATTTGTAAAATGCGGCCCAACACTTCGTGTAAAAATACGGTGTTTGAAATTTTATATAACACCAATAACACTAAAAGTAATGCCATCGACTATGGTAAAGAATGGGAAGATATGACAATAAAATCATTGGAAAAAATCATTAAAAAACCAATATAAAAATGTGGGTTATTTGTTGACGATAATATTCCATACTTAGCAGCAACGCCTGGTAACAGATTTTTTCATTATTTGATATGTATTGTCCAAATTTTGTTTACACACAAAAAACATATTTAATTTTTATATAATATAATTATAGATGGTTTGATAGAAGATAATGCTACTATTGAAGTCAAATGTTCGTTTTCTTTTAAAGATCATGAAAGTCTGGAACAAGCTCTTCTCGAAAAGAAGGTTAGTTTTGTACCTATTTTTGTACTTCATAATCAGAGGTATTTAAAATAAAAAATACTTTATTCGAATACCTACATACCTATAAAATAAAATAGGCCGTTTGTGCATTCAGCTGCAGCCAGAATAATATATTAGTACATTATAATGCTTACAAAATATTGTTATTATTATTGTTGACGACACATTTCAGTGAAGAACATTATACAATAAACCTATTATAATCCAGCAGTTAAGAGGCCTCATTTGCGTTTTATTTGTCAAAAACTATTTTTTCTAATGCAAACGATACGCCATCGTGAGTAATAAATGTGTACGTTTAATAACCTATAAGAATCTATGAAAAAGTTTATTTTTAATATTAATGTATATTTTGACTTAAATGAATATTTCAGAATATTTTAGTATAGGTAGGGAAATATTCAAAAACAATTTACCGTGTTTCTGATATATTGGATTATATTAGAGAAATATTTTCGAGGTTTTAGTTTAGTTTTTATTTTTAGTCGCTATTCGGTAAATACCTGTGTTAAGTTATTGTTGTTCGTCAAGAACAAATATATTTTTAACTGATATTATATCCCACGTAGCCACGATACACATAAAATCACATCGCATCTATTTTTTTTTTTTTTACAAGTAATATACAATCTGTATCATTAATACAATAAGAATATGTGCTAAAAGTACATTCACAGAAAATAATTTGATAAAAGGAGCCACCCATTGGTGACACTTTCTATGGTTATTAATTATTGACTTAATAATGTTAGATGACTTAAAAATGTTTTTTTTGTTTTTTTTTTACTGTAACAATCGCATCTATTAACTACGATTATTATTACAATCATTCAATCGAGAAGATGACCTGCAGTATTTTTATTTATTTATTCAGCTAAACAATTACAATAATTAAATAATTACCATAAAATTCATTAATAATAGCTGATACGTATACCAACTGAGCTATAAGCTCGTGTCTAATGTACGGAGTTCAACGAGATTACAATACGTTTTATATTAAAATACTTATACATATAAAAATATGATTTAATTAAATAAACAAAACATAATAAATAGATACTTAAGAAACAAAAATTAACATCAGCATTATATAAAAGTACCTACATATTATACGATATTATGTTTAGATGTATGTAGACTTTTTATAATTATATGAATACACACGTTATCATCAAGATCACGAACTATTTAAGTATTTCATTTTTATTAGATTTTTATTAATTATACCATTGGTATTATGGAATAGACTTTCACTTAAAAATGTTATTAGACTCTGTACTTCGTTATTTAAATTGTTGAAAATAGTTTTCCCGATACAGTTGGAAGAATTTCTAGAACTAGTTAATAAAGTATACGGCGGTTTAATGTATTTTCTTGTTCTTCTGTCTATTATTTCTGTAGCATTGAGTGTATGGTTTTGTATAGACTTAACTAAAATTTTCCTAATGTATAGTTTGTGAACAGATAATATTATATTAATATGGTTGAATTGTTTCTCTGATGGGTATTTTAATGGTACCTATGGGCTATGGAGTACCTATGCTACACTCAGAAAAAAACGTTTCTTAAAATCAACAATTTTATTACTTTGATTTATTAATATTCGAGTTTGCTGCAATTAATTATGAATATCATTAAAATCATTAGTTTAGGTTTAATCAATCGCAGAAGAATTATTTCAAAATAATGAAAAGAAAAAAAATTGAATCAATATTGAATTGCATTAAATTGATAAATAAATATTATTTAAAGTAAGTAAACAAAAGTACTTAGATTTACGATAAAATTATTGTATATATATTTAAATTAAAATCTAACTTCGTTGATATGATGAAATAATTAATATTTTAAATTTATGAAATAATAGTTTCATTTTAATTTGTTAGTGTCATTAATAAATAATAATACGGAAATCAAAATAGATACTGTTAGTTGGTTTATTTAATATTATCACAATATATACTTGAATTAAAAACAATGTGACTGTTTAATTTATAAACTAAAACTATAATTATTTCAAATTAAATATCCTTCAAAACAATGATAGTGTAATAATTTTAATGGAATTTGTGTGCTATTAATATAGTATGGGTTTTATAAACCGTCAGATAAGAACGCTTGTCGTAGTCCTGCAATCGTGCGACCGCGGATTTTTTTTTGCTATTCCCGTTGTTCCCAGTCATTTTTCTTGCGACTACGGCGTTCAACGGTATTTCATGTCTTCCCCGTTTCTCGTTTTAATATAATAATTTATAAAAATATTATTATACTACAATTTATTAAGTCGGTACCTACGAGCTGTGTCATGGAAAATTTCACTAATCTATTACATAGTTCTGAATTTTAATTTGATAGAAATACGCTGACGGATTCAGAAATGAACGATTTGTTATTGAATAACGATTTAATAAATGTAATGATTCAGCTAAAATGTGATTGTTTCTATCAAACATTTACAGGTAAGTTGAATACATATTATATACTATTAATTTTTAGGAAAATATAGATAAATTATTTATCAGTACTTAATAATTTTTAAGATTTTGGTATAACTGTTGAGAGCCTAAAATACACGAAGAGTAAGCATTTGGATGAATTGTGTCCAAAACATAAATAAGGTCAGACAATAATTTTTGAAAACAACTTAATTAATTGGCAGGCCAAGTATAATATTATTCTGAGTAATTAATTTACTTAGGTAGTACTTGGATAACTTGGATATTTTTAATACATTTTATAGAAATTATAGATCTTCTCTTATTGCCCACTTATGATAATGAAATTATTTTAAAACTAGAAAATTTTATTGTAAATCATAATAAAGAGTATGTAGAACTGTTCAATGACACACTTAAACCCAAACACCATTTTTCGACTCACTATTGTACAATAATAAAAAAATCAGGACCTTTATAATATCTATTGACATACACTTTTGAATCTAAAATTGACGACTAAAATCTTATACTAAAAATATTAATTCAAGATTAAATGTTCCACTATCTCTTACCACAAAATTTTCCATTAAATTTTCTGAAATAATGTGTAATTTTAATATTAATTTTTATAATTCATATACTCCAATTAGTAAAGGAACTAAAGCCAATACATGTACACATTTTGATATATTTAGTAAGTTATACTTGGTGATACAATTTTACTACATAACTCATAATGCTTTTATAAAATTTCATATTGTAATACTGTGTATAAGATTAATTTTATATTAACCAATTATGATTCAAGTGATGAACTGATTGTTTATATATTATTACGTAAAATTGTATGTTTAAATAAGAACAAAGTATATTTTTTTTGTCACAAAATGAATGTTATCAGTTATGAAAATCATTTGGAAAGCCATAAAATAAGTAAAATATGACTTATGTTTTCAAGCCAATAAATTATTTTAATGACACCCCTATTCATTTGTATGAAACTCCTGTTACCTAATGAGTTTATAATAAGATTAAAACAAAAAAATAACATTGACTTTTAATTATTAAAATTAATATTTGCAGGTAGGTAAGTTAAAATGTATGTATTATTTTTTTTTCATCTAAAATATGTTATTGTATTTATAATTTTACACTTGTATAATAATACTATTCACTAAACATTGCCTGAACTAAATATTCTTTTGATTGTAATTTATTATTTTAAATGCTTGTAAATATCGATATGACTGTTTTGATAATAAATATACTTAGTTTTTTTCTGTAAAAATTATGTGTGTATGGATTTTTTATATAAATTTAATTTTTCCTCTCCATTATCTTATTTTTCCTATTGTATATAATTTAATAATTTCTTAAAATAATTCAATTTTGGCAATGATAACAAGGAAAACAATTCCTTTAAATTGATGCTAGTCGATCATTGTATTGAGTTTACTTCACAGGCTTCATTTTATTATTGATTATATGACACCATTAAATATAAGAAAAATATTAAAAAAAAAAAAAAATTAAAAAAAAAATATACAGAGAACAGGGCAAACTATAATATTTAAGACATATTATATAAAAATGATTCGTTAAATATATAATATTATAGCCAGTGCATCGAACTTCAAATATAGGTTAGGTAATATATATCAATTATAATGACCGGAAGTTAGAACTAATAAATTCGATATCGTTTGACCCAAGGTATAGTAATGATGATCTTTATACCAATTCACTATTGTACCTTGGGTCAAACAATACCGAATTTATTACTTTTAACATCTGGTCTTTATAATTCATATTATTTATTATTATGTAGACACAATCACAAACATCTACCAAAACCATTCAACTTTGACACGGTATACCTCGCCAACGGATATACAAAAAATGAATACTTGAACGTAAAAATTCATAAAAAAAATAGTTTTATTAGTTAATAACATTTTTAGTATGGCCAGTATGGGTTACCATTTGAAAATCAAAAGTTGATAGTGGTTTACCTAGTAAATATATAAGAGTATAAATATAAACAATTTCAACAAATGTAGAAAAGCATGAGCCTAAAATTAAAAAAGGGCGAGAAAGTACTAAGTCCATGTCTCTCTGTAAAACAGGTTAGGTACGCTCAGCTGTACAGTAGGTTACGAGTGGATCACTGTATAATGGATGATATTCAATTTGAATTCAATGATATAGGTAATATCATTGCACACGAAAAACGATTCTGAGCTGAGACGGCTTGTCAGTGTGGATATTTTATTTTATATTTATATTGTTATTTCATATTATGAATACGGAAACCAGTAAGTTGAATTAAGAGCACCCGATTATAATATTATAATAATTAAATATACCTAACTGTTATCTTTAACATATAATTGTTTTCATTTAAACGGTATAACCCATGAACCACGTATCTAACTATATAAGTCTAACTATACCAGGGCTATATACTATAAAAAAAATATAAACTAAACAGTTTAGTAATATATCTACATTCTACATAATATAACAAGCCGTTTATGTATTCAGCTTCAGCCAGAATACTGTATTATAATGCCTACAAATTATTGTTATTATTATTATTGTCGACAACGTATTTTCAACATATTATTTCAGTGTAGAACATGATACCTAGGTACCTATTAACCTATTATGATGCAGCAAGCAGCAGTTAAGAGTCTCGCGTTTAGTGCGTATTTTCTTTGTCAAAAACTACTGATTCTTATATTTAAATGATACGTGTCAATAATTATAAAAGAACTAGAATTTGCATTTTTAAAAGGACGTCGTACTAAATACCATTCGCCTTATCGTACTGTTAAATTGTTTCGACGTTTGTGATATTCAACAATATTATACTATTATATTGTGCCTTTTTATCCGATAACATTTGCAGTGTTGAGAATCGATAACGAAAATTTCATCTAGATAAGATACAGATAATTTTATAAAAATTTATCTAGATACAGATAAAGATAAATATATTTTACATTTATCTAGATAAGATAAAGATAATCTAACTTTATCTAGATAATATTGTAGATGAAAATTTTTTAGTATAATATTTAAATAACAAATAACATTTGTTATTTGAATATTATACTAAAAAATGTTTGTACTTACTATGGAACTTCTTTACCTATGTGAAGTGTGAACATAAAGTAACTTATAGTTAATAGGTACCTACAACCTACTACCTATCACATGTCTAATCAATAAACAGTCTTATCTTTTCGTATGGAAAGCTATTTTTAGTGTTTTTCCATATGTATAGCCTAGGCGAATAATTTAAAAACAATTATTGTTGAAATCGTCAACCGTTAATACCCGCATCGTTTATAAATAGGTAGTAGGTACTAGTATAGTAGTATTTATAATCAATGATAACATGAATTCAATTTCAATAATATTATATAATATTATTTATATTATTATTTTGTGTGGCGACTGGCGAATTAATCACGTGCGCCTTTATCTTCGGAAACGCAGCGATTAAAAATTAAAATATATCGCCTAGTGTCTAATGTCCTAGTTTATAAGTCTAAAGCCACTTAGGTCTTAGGTTAAAACTCATTATGAATATAATATGTACTGTTGGATAATGTTCTGTCCTCGGCTTTGATAGAAAATTTTAGTAAAAAAATTAATATTATTCATGAAAAATGTATACGATTTAAATAAATTTATCTAGATAAATTTATCTAGATAAGAAAATATGTCATCTTAGATAACCAATAGATAAATGGCAAAATAGTAATCTAGATAAGATAATAGATGAGTAATTGTTTATCTAGATAATTATCTAGATAAGTCTCAACACTGAACATTTGGTTTATTTAAAAGTATACTTATACTTTTTATCGCAAATCGTTACTTTTGATTATATTTGGAAATCAAATTTTTTGAACAACTAAATTTTGACTGAAAATTAAATGTTGGATAGTACCAATAAAGATTTCCTCCCATTTACATACCACAATAAAATACACATTCCATACATTATTCTAGCTGCCCAAAGTTGCAAATTTTAATTTAAAACCTTTGGTTTCTAATCATGAAAAATTTACTTATATATCGTCAAATAATTACGAATATTTAATTCATATAGGTAGTTCATTGTAAATATACTTAACTTCACCAATTGTAAAGTTATATTTATAATAAATCTGTGTTCATTTAAGAAAACATAACTTAATATTTACAAATATATAAAATTAATAATTAAAAATGAAAAACGGATTCAATTGTTAAATACGTCATTAATATAATATATCATAATATTCGTACCATTGCCGCAAAAGATGATAAGTGTCAAAACTAAATTGTGCAGGATTATTTTTCAACCGCTAATTTGTTTTGAATATCGATTTTATTATATTCAGATTGTTTTAATTAAGTGTTAATTGTTTTTCTTTATTCTTGCTTTAGAGTAGGTACCTACTTAGTTAGCGTACTTTTGCCTCAAGTACTCGTTTTCGTGGTCAGTTGTTCGAGGGTAAAAGCGACCTCGGATTTGTATAGTCTAAATCCTGTTGGACCTTGTTTAATTATCTTTTTGTGTAGTACCTACTCGTTATCGTGGTCACCAAAAAGAGAATTTTAAATAATCTTTTATAGCCGGTTTCGATATTTTACTCATTTGACGGTTTGGGAATAGGAAACCGAAATATATCTGTTATATACCCCAGGCCTTTGTTTGGCGTAGCCGCGTAGGTATATAGCCAGGTCAGTCTAAGTTCGTCTGTGCCTACATAAAATATTTTGTTCAGTCGGCTTAAAATAATGTGTATTGACTAACAACGTAGGCGATCCGTCGACAGCAGAAAGTCCGTTCGATAATATGTGTAAACTTGGAGGGTTCGCACGTCCTAAACGGCCTATTGTATATTATGCCGCTGGTAATGTAAAGTAGGGGTTCTTAGATAGGTACATACACAATATCTTAGGTATATACGATTTACTGTGACAAAAAAGTTTTCAGCTGCGTCAATGTGTACCTTTCTATAAACACCGATGGTGACTCACTACGTGATATTTTCGACAGATGTCATTTAGCATCGCCGGCGACGACGCTCAAATACATTGACGTTGTTTTCGCGTACATGAGGGGACGCCAAATGTATATAGCCGTGTATAGAAAATCGACCCTTGTACACAATGTCCATAATATATACATATATATATATATATATGATATTTTTTCCCCTATGTGAATATGAAGGCAATGCGATATAATATATTCGTAAGTGGCTCCTAAAATACGGAGCATCGCCGACAATGTTATTGATTTCAAAAAGTGTTTGTGTAAAATTCGCAATATCCTATTATCAATATCATTATAGAAATAGGTAACATTACTTATCCAATACAGTCACAAGGCCCCTTCAAATTATATAGGTACATAACATATTAAAATACACATTATATATTATGCATTAATACTTTGTCAAATCTAGTGATAATATTTGATTAAATATACGACTTAAATTTTAAATATTAGAAATGTTGTAATGATATGCATATCCATCAAAACTTTTAATATAATTATGGTAGTAAAATAGAAGAGTCATAATCGGGAAAGAGTTTTTTATGCAGTCGTCGTATATCTGGCATTATTTTTTTGAGCGATTATTATAGCTTTGCTGTACAAATACTATATCGCCATATCGGTGCCTACTTCTAAATAATATATTTTAAAGACCACAGTCCACACCAAGACCAACATTTCAAACTAAACGCTACACGATAAATTATTACAAAAACGCATTGATCATTAAAAATTATAATCTTTAATGTTCATCTCACCATAGTTCAATAGCCTGACCTTTGTATAATATTGTACTCTTTATCGATGTGTTTAAACTGTTTTTTGTAAATGTGAGTTATTATGTGTTATTGTTAATATTTATCTGTTGTAATATATTCATAAATTTACGTATTATAAATTATAATATATCAGGTGCACACATTTTATAACATAACGATTTGTATGCGGACAAAGTACAGTAACTAATACGATAATATTATAATAATTCCATATATCTAACTGTTATCTTTAACGTATTATTTTTTTTCATTTAAACGGTATAAGTGTATAACCCATGAACCACGTATATAACTAACAATAATAAATTATTCCGAACAAAAAGAAACTCGTATATTACATAGGTACACAGAACAAATAACGTATATAAGTCTATACCAGGCCTATATTATACTGTAAAAAAAAAAAATATAAACTAAACAATGTAGTAAAATATATCTACATAATATAACAAGCCGTTTGTGTATTCATCTGCATTCAGAATACTGTATTATAATGCCTACAAAATAATGTTATTATTATTATTGTCGACAACGTATTTTCAACATATTATTTCAGTGTAGAAAATTATACCTAGGTACCTATTATGATGTAGCAGTTAAGAGTCTCGTTGTAATGCGTATTTTCTTTTTCAAAACTACTGATTCTTTAAATGATACGTGTCAATAATTATAAAAGATCTAGAATTTGCATTTTTAAGAGGACGTCGTACTAAATACCATTCGGCTTATTGTACTGATAAATTGTTTCAACGTTTGCGATATTCAACAATATTATATTATTATATTGTGCCTTTTTATTCGATAACATTTGGTTTATTTAAGAGTATACTTATACTTTTTATCGCAAATCGTTACTTTTGATTATATTTGGAAATCAAATTTTTTGAACAACTAAATTTTGACTGAAAATTAAATGTTGGATAGTACCAATAAAGATTTCCTTCCATTTACATACCACAATAAAATACACATTCCATACATTATTCTAGCTGCCCAAAGTTGCAAATTTTAATTTAAAACCTTTAGTTTCTAATCTTGAATAATTTACTTATATATCGTCAAATAATTACGAATATTTAACTTATATAGGTAGTTTATTGTTAATATACTTAACTTCACCAATTGTAAAGTTATATTTATAATATATCTGTATTTATTTAAGAGAACTTTAATTAATATTTACAATTATATAAAATTAATAATTAAAAATGAAAACCGATTCGATTGTTAATTAATACGTCATTAATCTAATATATCATAAAATCCGTACCATTGTCGCAAAAGATGATAAGTGTCAAAACTAAATTGTGCATGATTATTTTTTAATAAAAATATTTATTTTTATGATACCTCAACAAATGACGGGGGTTTATAGATACACTTGATTCATTAAAATAAATTTATAATAATTTTAAGCTGGTATGAATTTTTTATTAAGAATATTTTGAACGAAAATAACAATAAAATATTGCACATATAACATATTATTTTTTTTTCAACTTCCAATGTAACACTTAATATATGTTTCGATCAATATTTTCTATAATAAAATAATGGATAAGGTCTTTTTAAACATCACTTTTTATTATTATAAACAAAAATTAAAAAATAAGACATAACATTTTTGAATTAACAACACAATGCAAGAATCTATATCATTAAACGTATGAACATAAGTAGAAAAAGGGCAGGTAAGTGGATGTCACTCTGCTGTACAAGAGGGTACGAGTGGGTAGTAATGTCATGTATCTGTGGTAATTTATTTTAGAGTTATACCAAAATCAATTTCGATTTTGCTGAAAACCGATTTTGCATAATAATTCGATTCCAAATTTGATCATAAAATAGCTATAATAAAACCATGTGTTTATATTTTTGAGATTTTTTAGTTACAGAATAACCTGCTTACGTGGAACCTTGCTTTAAATTTTCAATCTCTAGCCATAAATGTTATCAATTTTTAACTACAAAAATATTTTAAAATTAAAAATTTGATAAATCTTGTCAAAAATCCAACTAATGCTTACAAAAAATAATGTGCTTATGTATTTTTAATATTTCAACTAGAATGTAATGGCTACATGAGAAATCGAGTGAATATCCAATGTTGTAAAAATTTGAATTACGATCTATTTTTACTCTTATGTTAGCAAACATTTAAGTAAAAAAAATTAAAAATAGGAAAACAGAAATTGTCAAAGAATAGATAGTTTAATAACGAATATAAATCTGTGTTCAAAATTAATATCAGAACATTATACTGGGCGTAGTGAGCTATATTTTAGACCGAATATAAATCACGCTCCAGTTCCTATTATATATTAAAATAATAATAATTGACAATTGCCTGTAATCCGTTCTTGATATAATTGTATGCTATTATTTAAAATGCAATGGGTGTGTGGGGGGGGGGGGGTGTATGCAATATTGTATTTACAACAACATTTTTAATAAATTTCCTTTTGCAAATAATCGTATTTACTTGCCCAAAGTGTTTAAAAGAGTAATTACATAATTTTACTATGTTAGTATTTTTATATAGTATATACATTTTGACCGCGTCAATGTGTGAGTAGTATATTAAATATTACTATCTACGTCTCATATCTTCATTATTTAATCAAACCACTGCACACTGATCCTACAATGAGAAAAATACACATACAAAATATATTATATATAATTAATAATGATTTCTTAACTTTAAAAAGATATTGTTGTATTTTGTAATATATCGTCATCATAACTATAAATGTTGAAATTAAAAATCAAAATCATATACGATGCACAAAATAGCTAGTTACAAAATATTAATTATACAGTAGAACCTCGATTATCCGAACTAATTGGGACCACACTGAGTTCGGATAAGCGAAAGTTCGATAATAGAAATTAAAAAAATAAATATTATTTGTACATGAAGTATTATGTTCTTACTTATTTCGAAGAATATTATAATTATTATTATATTATGAATACATATTATTAAATATTATAGACTAATTTTACTGTACACATATATTATTAACCAAACATAACTGAATAGCAGGTTATCATATATCAATATTGGTTATATTTACAAACACATTTTTAATATATTTTCTTTTGCAAATAATCGTATTTACTTGCCCAAAGTGTTTAAAGGAGTAATTACATAATTTTACTATGTTAGTATTTTTATATAGCGTATACATTTTGACCGCGTCAATGTGTGAGAAGTATATTAAATATTACTATCTACGTCTCATCTCTTCATTATTTAATCAAACCACTGCACACTGGTCACTAATAAAAACTATTTGTGAGTCTTGAAAATAAAATTATTTGCGATTTAGTTATTTAATAATATAAGATTTAAAACAGATATAACACAAGGCTTGGATTTCAATACAAATACAATTTTTTAAGCTCTTATACAATGATTTTTATGTACCAAAAGTATTTCACACATCATAGTATAGTACCCAGTATTTAAAATGACAATTTTATTTGGGATTTTTGTTATTTTAAAACATGTTTGTTTTATAAATTTAGTTTAGTCATTTTCATAAAAATTATAGAAAGTTCATTATAAATAATTTTGTTTTGTATTTTTAAATCAGAAGAAAATTAAACCAATTTCCCAAGCTCTGAATAAATTATTTGTTTGTCATCCAAATCAATTTTGAAATAATTAACTAGAAACTACGAACGTCGTATTTTATCTTTTATATACCTATACTCGTAATCGACGGTCGATAATACAATATAATGACTGTATTTTCTTTCATATAATGCATTTCTAGAAATTAAGACTTTAAAACACTGATATAAACTATCAAAGACCAAATTGTAAGCAAGATAACGATCATGTGGCCCAATTTTAATCGTTTTGAAGAAACCTAAAAAATACGGTTTAGTGTAAGTGTTATTTTAGTACAGCATTCGTATTACTTGTTTGTCGGAAGAACGGTAAAATTGTTTAGTGATCTTGTATTTGTTTCCAAATATTTAGTCCTAAAATTAAGCTATCTGCAGTATTTTATACTGGCTGTATGGATCACACGACGATTCGTTAACAACCTATTATTTAACTGATTATAAAAATACACCTATAAGTTATAATATAATAGATATTAAATATCTTGATGTTGTTATTTTTCAGACAAAGGCGCTACTTCGTACATATGTATTTTTAATAAATGTATATTAATGATATTATTAAGCAGTACTGCAGACTGTGGGGGAATATGTTAGGTTCTGAACGGCGGTATTTGACCACACGTACGAGACATTGCCGGCAACCAGTTTTTTCACCGTCATCGTTTCTTTCGACGGGTGTGCGACAACGAGACTCCGACTTTCTAATAATTTCAAGAATACACAAACCGGTTTCCGAGGTTTATTTATACTGCACTTCACCAGCGAACGTATATTATCTTCGGTCCGAGAAATAATATGTCCCTAGGGTAAACAAAATTCCCGGCGTAGCAGTAATGTACAGCCGGTGTGTTATTATGATAATAATAACAATAATAATAATAAAAATCCTCCCTAAGTGAACGCCTACAACCAACTGCCAGGTTGCACACAAAAACTGCGTCTTACGCACGAAGAAAATATTTAATCATAGTTATTTATTATTATTATTATTATACCTTAAAATTTGACAGAAGTTTACCGAGCTTTATACGGTGTATTGGTACGGTTTGTGTGTCGTTTGTACAGTTATTATGGCTGTATCTAAATTGCGGTAAAATTACCTTTTTCTAAAAGTCAATACGTGTACTGCGGTAAAAAAAAATTTACATTATACAATCAGCGACAACACCGATAAGATATACGTTATAATATAAACAGACAACAGTGGTAATGTATATTGTATTTTATATACCTACCGTATTATATATACTATAGGTATAGTATCTAAATCATATTTACCTACCTATGTGTACTTATGTATCTACTTATATTGTTTCATTACATTGTTCATCAATTGCGTCTTGAGTCCAAATTGGTACATACAAATGTATTTTGTAGTGTTAACGCATATACCCACTAAATATCAGTTCCTTTACTTTTGATAAAAGATTAGAGTTAAAAATGATTGTATTATTATTTTATTATTTAAATTTAAATTTGTTTTGATTATACGATTACTACGATCACTTAAAATAATTTTTAATAATAATATACATTTTTCTCTATTTTTAATCCTAATAGGCACTCCAAGAGACTTCTATTGAGTATATAATGGACACCATAAACATTTAATAACACGTACCTAAGTGATAGAGTACAAATTAAAAACTATATCGATCATGAAGTTAAGCCACCAAGAAGCTATGTTTAGCTGTCATAACACGTATTATAGGTAGGTACCTAAATAAAAATAAACGTGTGTATTATATTATCGTATCGATATGTGTATATTGAGTATATTTTATAAAAGGTATATAAAATAAATTGACGCAGTTTGTATAATGTATCTTATCGGTTTTGTCGCAGATTGTATAACGTAAGTTTTGTTCTGAATTAAATATATAAAATGGAACATACCGCTTTTTTAATTTTGCCACAGTTTACCATCTCCCGTTATTATATGCCTTATAACTTATGAGATCGCTATTACTTTGAATTAGATTATTCAAAGTTAAGACACTTTCACACATTTTATCATAGCAGTTTAATTGTTTTTATTCGCTAACTTACAACTACTTTACTTGATGTATAAGAAAATATATATTAATATTATATCATAATTAAATAATTGTTTAACTCTTCTGTGTGTACAACACACTTCACTTTTCGTAATACACAATTGTGTCGTTCTAGACAAAGAGTGTCGTACTACACACAATTTTAGGAGCTACTATATATATAAATAATAGTTTATGGTAAAATTAACATCTTATAACCTATATAATTCCCAAAAAAAAAATAATGATGTGCATGTATAGAGTGGTGGCGTGAACTTTTAGGTTGGGTTTTTTCACTTTCGACGATAACAGAGTTCTTGGTATTGGTGTAATTTAATTTGTATCGTATTGGAAAACCTATGCCGCGAAAGTGATTACGTAGTAGCAGCATCGAATATAATTATGTATAAATAATATTATTTGTGATCAATGGTAGTGGATAGAGCGTAGAATAACTTAGATGTACACATATAAGTTATAGTTCAA
>JANEHU010002827.1:0-10058 GCA_027563435.1 Nasonovia ribisnigri | reverse complement strand
TTACAATAAACTAATTTTAGTTTAATAATTTACCAAGATATATTTCCACTGTTAAAAATTCCAGAGTTATCTTGTCTATCTAGTAGTTTGTTAATTGACAATTTTTCTTCAGGACTATCAGATAATAAAACTTCTGCTAAAACTGTTGAATAACTCTGATTTCCAGTTTCAGGCATTGACCTAAAATAGTTTTAGACTAATATTTAACACTCAGTAAATAATTTTACTAACTACAGCCCTTAACAAATATAACCAAACTAAAATATTATATTCAGTTTAATTATCCATTAAAATATACAGTACCTAATGTAGTTTACAAAATTATTCAACTATAATGGCATAGCAAATCTAATAATTACAATAAATTAATTTTTGTTTATTTACCAAGATATTATATTTTCATTGCTACAAATTCCTGAGTTATCTTGTCCATCTAGTAGTTTGTTAATTGACAATTTTTCTTCAGGACTATCAGATGATAAAACTTCTGCTAAAACTGTTGAATCACGCTGATCTTCAGTTTCAGACAATGACCTAAAATAGTTTTAGACTAATCTTTAACAATATGTAAATAATTTTACTAACTACAGCTCTTAACAAATATAACCAAACTAAAATATTATATTCAGTTTAATTATCCATTAAAATATACAGTACCTAATGTAGTTTACAAAATTATTTAACTATAAATATAACAAAAATGTTACAAGTATAAATAGTAAATACCTTTCAAAATGAGTGGTGTTCAAATTATATTCACGTAATATATTTATTTTTTTATCATATTTTTTGTTTTTTCCTATATCCACAGAATTAGAAGTATTTAGCTTGTCAAAATCATTAAATAACCTAAACAGTATATAAATATTATTTTTAATTTAGTTTATGTAGGTAATACTACTACTACTACTATCTTTTGAATTAAATAAAAATTAAATATCACATTAAGATTATCAAATTTACCTTTTTCTGGAATACGTTTTAGGATTTGAAGAAACATCAAATTGTAATTTTTTATCTTCAAACACATTACTTTCATTGTTCAACCTTAGTAATACAAATATTTATAATATATCATATATTTGTAATAGTTATATTATTCACTATAGGTACAAATAACTAATATGCTTAAAATAATTCTCCAATACTTACCAATTTAAAACATTTTTAGTGGCCAATGTATGCGATTTTGAACTACAAATAAATGTAAATAATATAAATAATTAGTCAGGTATCTTACTTTATAAGTATATTACATTTATTGCATTTTCTTAAGACTTACCAGACATTGTTTGAAACAGAATGCGTTTCATTTTGAGCTAGCTTTAATAATTTATTTGTCCTTGACTTGAATGTTCTAGGATTAGACATAATATTGAAACAAATCTCTTTAGGTAACAAAACTTCTGTGCTTTACTGCTCTTGTAGATAGGTAAATATAATTGTAAATAATGTAAATACAATTAATGTAAAAAGTAAATTGATAATATTCACAATCATTCACAGTACCAAGGAATAACAATTAACGGGATAGGTCTATCGTCTATGACTAAAATATTGTATTAAAATTTAAAACCAATGATTTTCATATTTCATTATCAACTATGGTACCTATTTCGGTATTTTAGTACCATCGATCTACCGCGTGTGAAATGCGCCAATTTTTAATATCAATAATAATGATGCACGATAATTATTGTACGATTGCATACACTTATTTCTGATAACACTTTTTGTTTCCAATAATTATTTGGTTTATTAGATAACACTTTTTGTTTCAAATATACATTTAAAAACAAAATGTTCTATCGATGTATCCAACACGTTGTTTGGATAAGGGTCACATAGAACCTTTTGTTTCTGGTAACTTTTTAAATACGGGATCGATTAAATTTTTTCTAAGACTAAAAGATAGAGAAAAATAAATCTTGACTGAACAGATAAAAAAACCATTTTTGAAATTTTTTGATATAGAACTCTTTGATTCCAAGCCCGCGAGTAATTGTCAAAGTCGTTGCGGAAGACACAGTCGATTAAAAATTTTAAAATGTTCATAAGCGAAACTGACATGAACAAAAAATATACTGCGTTTCTAATAGTTTTGTTTTTCACAAATCACGATATTTTCAGATATGCATCGTTTCCAAAGCGACGTCGCAATGCACACGCGTCACGGATTCTGCAAAAAAGTAAATGTTTAAATAGTAAGTTTGTTTTATTGTTTTATGGTTTTATATTTATTTGGAGCTCAAATTTACATTCTTGAGTTCAATTAAATATTTAATGTCACTAAAAATGTGCTATCCAAGTGTTGTAGACGAATATTTTAGTTCCGAGTTCGAAATGTATGAAATACGCGAGATCGAATAATACAAAATTACAAACGCCGTAATCGTTTTTCCTGTTCTAGGTCGTAGAAATATTATAATAATTAATAGGTGCATACCTACATGTTACAAGTACTTGAAGTAGACATATACATTTTGGTTTAATTAATAGAAATACATATACTAAATTATAAGTCATAAGTACAGACCTCATTTATATTATCTTAAAATTCTTAAAATATGAGATTTTTATGTCGTTTAAAATAGATAATATATTATTCTCTTAATATTCTTTTAAAATATCAGATACCTATATGATATTTAATGTCCTAAAAATATGTGTGGCAAAATATTCTTTCAATATCAATAAAAAATATATGCATTTAGTTTAAATTTATTTAATTTAATAACTTATGTTATAAATAAATAAATAAATTTAATGTACAATAATTTGGTTTTAAAATCTATTTGATTCAATTCATTTTTCAATAATAATTAATAACTATATATTGTTTCATATATATGTTCCGGTGTCATTTTAGTACGCCGATTTGTTAGAATGTTTTTGTGACACACTTAAGTACTATAATTCAGTGGCGTGCAGATCCCTTTTTCAATGTGGGGCAAAGTTAACTATAAAATATAAAATATGTACATAGAAAGAACTTACAAAGTTACAAATAACACGTAGTAAAATAACATTTACAAATTTAATTTTAGTGACTTGTAAAATTCTTAACAAAAAATACCACCCACACCCACCCCATTTTTAAGTGGGGCCTAGGCCCCATTTGTGTCTTGTCTGCACGCCACTGACTATAATTAGTAACAGGAATAAATCCATATATAAACTATTAAAATACAAAAAAAAACAGACGAAAAACGATTCTGAGCAAAGACTTTATTAACTAATATTGTGATTAAAGTACCTACCTAATTTATTTTACAACTAGGCATTTGTACAGTACCTTTAACAGTAAGTTAAATTCATTTTTCCAAAAAATTTAATTTGAAAATATCATCGTGTATATAAATTATAATGATATACTCTAAAAGTTTCATATAATATCTACGGATAATATTTTTAAGTTACAACAAAATAACTAAAATTGTTATTCTTGGTTTTAATAACTTGGTTAAAAATTTGAACTTTTATAGTAGGTTTATTAAATATTTTGGTTACAGTATAAAATATTTATAAGAATCCTTAATTATAGCAATACAAGTTGAACATTTTATACATTTTTAACTACTTAGTAATTCATAAATTTTTAATTTGATAAATCTTGTTAAAAATGGAACTTTAAAAGAAGAAGAGTCGACATATTCGTAAGTTTGATTACCTATTCTTTAGGAGCTTACATTTACGTTTTAGTCTTAAAATTAATATTTATTGCCACGGTCATTCTGCTAGTCGGGTGACGTAGATGCATATTTTACGTGCTTATAAAATACGTAAGCACTGCAGGTGACGACGGCACACGCAGGTCGTAGAATATAATAATAATATACTGTAATATTTACTGTTAAATTTAAACTCAATGATGTTGTAGGTACTTATAGGTAGGTAATATCATTGTATACGAAAAACAATTCAGAGCAGAATCGGCTTGTCCGACTAGGATATTTAATATTGTTATTTTTAATACGTTATATTTAGTTGAATTTATATTCTTTGCATAATATTGAATATTATCAGTGGCGCGGAAGTTTTTAAAATGTGGTCGGGCAATTTCAAAACTTCGCGGCCTCAACATCTTAATTATTTAATATAAAGGTACTAACTTTAATATACATTTACTCAAAATCATAGCTTAAATATACTCATGCTCAAAATAATGTTATGATGTAAGAAAATGTGAAAAAAGGGCGGGTAAGTGTATGTCGCTCTGCTGTACAGTAGGTTACAAGTGAGTCACTGTAATGGATTGTGTTAGATTTTTATCCAATGATATAATATCATTGAATAAGAAAAACGATTCTGAGCGAAGACGGTCAGTCAGTCTATAATATCTTACTAAGTCTAAATGTATTTGATGATATTATTGTGAATAAAGTAATTAATTTTAGTATTATAGAAATTAGTATTTATCATTTTTCTCAAAAAAATTATATTTTAAAATGCCATTGCGTGTATATAAAATATAACAATATATTCTAAAAGTTTCATATACCAACAAATAATATTTTTAAATTATATCAAAATAACTAAAATCATTATTCTTGGTTTAAATATGAAATTTTGTCTAAATTTGAAATTAAAATGTCTGTAAAAAATAAATGTGTTGATATATTTTTTAGATTTTTTGGTTACAGTATGATTTATTTATGAGAATTTTGTTTTAAATTTTCAACACTTAGTTATAAAAACTGAACATTTTATAATTTTTTAATTACAATGATTTATAATTTTCGAGATTTTGACAAATTTTGTCAAAATTCGAACTTTAAATGCTTATAAAAAAAAATCGTGCCTATGTATTTTTAAAATTTTCAACTGATGTTGTAACAATATATAAGAAAGCTTGTATTAAATTTTCAGACTTTTTGGCCCACCAAATAAAATTTTATTGACAATTAAAAAAAAAAAAACTAAAAAAATTGAAAACTAAAAATGTCTGTAAACAGCTCAAAACAAATCAACATATTTTCAAAATTGAATGGTGTATAGAAAATGAGAATATAAACATTTAGTGGAATTTTCATGCATCTACAATTATTCGTTTTTGAATTACAACCAAATAAGAAAAACGCTACATGAGAAATCGAGTGAATATCCTATGTTGTAAAATTATGAACTTAAACACTCATAAAAAATTATTTTTAATTGCTTTTAGATATATTATTTTTGATAAAAGTAGAAAAACTTACGTTAAATATTGTGTTAAAATTTAAAACCTTAGATTTAAAAAGAAAAATTTTTATGAATTTCTAACTCTAAATAATTTGCAAATTTTCGTCATTTTTACGTATTTTGTCAAAATTTCAACTTTAAATGCTTAGAAAAAAAAATTGTGACTACAGATTTTTAATATTTTTTATGTGCCTTTGAAACAATATATTAGGAGCATTCTATTAAATTTTCAAGAATTTTTAACGAATAAATAAAATGTTATTGATTTTTAAAAAAAAAAAAACCAAAAAGATTGGAAATTTAAAATGTCTGTAAACAGCTCAAAATAAATCAAAATATTTTGAAAACGGTATGGTATATAGAAACCGCTTATATAAACATTCAGTAAAAATTTCATGTATTTACCGTCATTTGTTTTAGACTTACACTAAAAACCAAAATCGATTTTATCGAAAATCAATGTTGCGTAAAATTCCGTTTTTTCCTTAATTTTCCATTTGTTTTTCACGGTACTTTTGAAAACTACTGGAAAATGTTTACTTTTGACCCCCCAAAGTACCAACTAGATTCACTTTCCTATCAGAAAAGGTACTATTGAAGAAAATCCAAGCACTTTTACTGTCCCAAAACGTGATAACAGACACAAAAATAAAAAAATAAAAATAAAAAAACACACATCATTGTAAAACCAATACATTCATCGCTCCGCTCAGAATCTAAAATATGGAAGAGGAAAGTGGGAGCCCGCAGGCAAATACTTTTAAAGGAGTGAGAAAAAAAAATTAATATGGCAACTGGTTTTAAATTTTTAAAAAAAATCATTAAGATTATATAATCTGATAAAAAAATTTTGAAGGGGAACGTTTGAGCCCGCAGGCAACTACTTTTAAAGAGTAAGAATATTAAATTTAGAAAAAAACTAATATGGCACCAAGATGTTTATGTTCAACGAAATGTATATAAGTAAATCATTAATATTTAAACTTGGAAAAAAAATCATGAAGGGGAACGTTGGAGCCCGCAGGCAAATACTTTTTAGGAGTTAGAAAATTAGGATGGCACAATGATGTTTATGTTAAAAAAATTTATATAAGTGAATCATTAATATTTAAAATTAGAAAAAAAATTTTTGAAGGGGAACGTTTGAGCCCGCAGGCAAATACTTTTTAAGGAGTAAGGAAAATTAAATTTAGAAAAAAATTAATATGGCACCAAGATGTTTATGTTCAAACGAAATGTTTAAAAAAAAAAAAAATTGTTTAAACAATCTATGTTAGTAAATCATTAATATTTTAATTGAAAAAAAATTCATGAAGGGGAACGTGGGAGCCCGCAGGCAAATACTTTTAAGGAGTAAGAAAATTAAATATAGAAAAAAATTAAAATGTCAAAAACATCCCAAATACCGTCGATCCTAATTAATTTTTATACTTATATTTTGTTATAATATATTAAAATTAATTTTTATAATATTTCGTGTTAAAGAAATAATTAATTAGGATTGGCGGTATTTAAAGTTTTTAAGTATACTGGTACAACACTACTCGGTCGCCCTTTACACCGTGGTTAAAAATTATGATGATTAGTTAGGTTCTAATATTTTACCCTACCCATGCCTATCCTAACCCAGCCTCACGAATAATATTTAAATATTTTCTTTCATTGTTATGTGTTCAATATCGAATACCTTAATAGTTAGTAGGATAAGAACATTGCAAAGCTCACGACCAGTGATGACAGCCGTCTATCATCGCCATAGCTTTAACTAACCATAGGTTTACCTAACTAACCTCCTTATGACTTATTAGGACACTTTGAATAAAAAGATCCTGAGTTGGTTGCCGAACTTGAGTGTTTTTTTATCAAGTTGAGCCGTTGATTATTGACTCCTTAGAACACCTTAGATCATATACCATGCCCAGTTTACCTTTGTAAACAATTTGAAGCACATATAAGGTAGGTATACTCGTAGGTCTCTGACATTTTTTTTGATCGATATCAATTCAATATATATTTAGTCAGAGACCATTGTCGCTAATATGTGCTACACATTATCGGGATAAGGGCCATTCATGGTATATGATCTAAGGTTGACACAATAACTGTGATCACAACTTGAAAGTATGATTGGATGTAAATATTGTAAAAGTCATTATTTTTTATTTATTTTTTTTGGCAGAATTTTGATTGGGCACCCGAAGGTTTCTGCTATGCCTGGGCGGGGGATGACGGAAAAGTCATAATTATAATAATTATTTATCAGCATGTATCGTCTCCGTCTCACAAGTGGGTATTAATTTCAGCTGATCATTTAATCATCAAGGAAAGTTTTGAGATTTGGAGCAACTTTATAACGTATTCCAATAATTTTATTTTAGACCAATATTGAAGCATTCTCTGGAGGGTGGTTTTGGTCACACAGCGTGAACAAATATTTCTACTTATGATACAAAAGCGCATCTCTTTCTCCATCCTCTGATATTAAAAGCCCAGATTCTCAACAGAAAAAATTATGACAAAATTATAAATCAAGTCACGACGGTCTCTCTTTTGTAACAATATTTCTGATTTCATTGATTTTTAGCATTTGTACAGTTAGGGAAAATAGAAGACGATATCGTTTGCACAAGATTGTGACTAAAGTATATGACATATATTTACCTAATAATTTTGAATTATGGGCATTAACCTTATTTGTTTTTTGTAGGTTGTTTATATGGTTGAGAAAAGATTGTTTAAAATAATTGTGTTTATGTATGGCAAGGATTTGTTGCTAAAAATCCCAGGTGGTCACCCATCCGGGAGCTAGCAATACCGGCCGATAAGTACACTCAGAGCGTTTCTTTGTTTCGAGCGTGGCCTCGCACCACTTTATTTTTTTTTATAGATAACAGTCGCTTGACAGCTCGACCTAATAAGGTGACCGGATACGTCTCTTTTTCGATAAATGTGAAATTCTCAATCAATTTAAATACTAAAGATTAATATCTTGCAGACGGCATAATTTGAAAGAGAGACTGTGTGAACTGTGCAGTAACATAATATTGTCATTATATATATTCTTCATCAACTTTAATAAGTCAATATTACCTTAATTAAAAATTAAAAACAGAGACTTGTTTCGTGAAAAGATTCACCACCACTCCAGATAGTACTTCTCGCCAATATTATTGATTTTGATTTAGTGTACCTAAGCCTACAAATAGACAATAGTTACACTCAGCCAATCAAAACTAGAATATTATATTAGTTAAATTAAACTCCAAATGTACCTATTTTATGTGAAATAACGGTGCCTAGCCTTCCATTATAATTTTTTATGAATATATTATAAGTAAAAGCTCAAATTTAGCAATTATACTTATTACATTTTCCTAGTATTTTAACAGAAATTATTAAGCGAAAAATATTGAATTACCTATATTATGGACAGTGAGACATGGGACATGCTAAAATAAGTCAATAGTTCATGGTTTTATATAATTTATAATAATATTAATTTCAGTAATATATTTTTTCATAAATAAATATTTTATAAAGTTGGTTTTAATGTTTGAACTTTTTGTACATATTATTTTGGGAGATCTCTATTATTACTACATCTTTACTAATATGCGTCTCAATGTACTCTGGTTTCCACTACTCATCATCATTACTTATTAGTAATTATATTTACTTCCAATCATACCGACCACAGTTAATGTTAAATGTCAACAATCAACAGCTTCATCAACTTGATGACACTTAATAGGATGTCTGATTTTTGCGCACCACTTATTTCTCTCTCTGACCCACGCACAACTAGGGGGTGGCTAAGAGAGGCTTAGCATGCCAAAACTTGTAATAGCCTCCCCCACAACTATTTTCATTTTTTCGACTATTAATGCTCACACAGCCTAGCCGTGCGCAAGAACCGTCACTGGGTGAGTGTTCTTAGATTGAATTTAACCATTACCCAACTTTAGTATTATATAACTCTTTCACTAATGAATTATTATTTTTTCCAGTGCTGGAATTAAATATTATTTTTTTTTATTATATATTTTGAATATTTTGCATATTGTGATAATTAAAAATTTTTTTTTTTTTACATTTTTTATTAATTATACTTAATTATTATTATTTTTTTTTGTGTGCCTTTAGATTTCTCTTATAATTTTAAATTATTATTTTGGTATTGGATATTTTTTAAACTTTATAACTTAAAGTATTAACAAATCATAAACTTTTTTTTATTTTTTTTTCTCTTGATTTTTCTTAGAATTGTATGCTTTTTCTGTACCTAGTGGATATTTTACATTTTGTGATACTTAAGGTATTAAACTTTTATTTAAATTTTTTCACTACTTTTATATTACTTATTATTTTTTTTACACAATTTAACCATTACCCAATTTTAATATTATATAATTCTTTCACCGTTGATTATTTTTTTTCCCAGTGGCCGGGATTAAAGTTTATTTTTAATTTAATTTTTTTGTATTATATAATATATTGAATATTTCACATATTTTGATAATTTAAGTATTAATAAATCATACATTTGATTATTGATTAAACTTAAATTATTATTTTCTTGTCTGTCTTTGGATTTTTATAATAATTTTTTGCATTTTTTTTAATTGAATATTTTGCATTTTGTTATACTTTTATATTAATTATTTCATAAACTTTTTTTAAAAATTTTTATTACCTTGACTTAACTTAAAATTTATTTTTTTGTACGTCATGTCTGAATTTTTCTTATTTATTTTATGAATTTTTGTTTGTAGTTCATATTTTGCATATTTTAGTACTTCAAATATTTAAATATTTGTTAAATTTTTATTTTTTTATTTTTTTACTACCTAGACAAAACTTATTATTATTATTATTAT
>JANEHU010002826.1:0-18695 GCA_027563435.1 Nasonovia ribisnigri | reverse complement strand
GTAAGACGGTACAACTAATAGATGTACACATACATCGATCAACAATTATTTACAATTTTTGTTAATAGTTAAAAGCTATTAAAATATCCTTTATTTGTATTTATTCGTTAATAATAGGTAACTATAAGACTTTAATATTAACAGTAATCTTGTTCCTTTCACAAAATGTATTATAATTATTCTTAATTTAATTTACATTTATACTTTTGGCATTTATCCCCCAAGTGACCTCTGAATAATCATTCAATGATGAATTTAATAGTTAATAAAGTAATTGGATTATAAATTAGAATAGACTACAGTTTCCAGCTTCTATTACAACATTAATTTATATACTTTGCGCCAGTGACCCTAGACGTGTAGGTACCTAATAAAACTGATACCAGTGATACCTGATTGTTTAATTAAACGGAATTAAACGAATTATGCTTCTACAGTTCTACGTCACACAGTCAATAGATTGTCAGTAGCAATTAATATATTTAATTTAAGTCTAAAAACTAAATTTATGCCCCCAAAATAATATGAAAACAAACTTACGCGTAAACATCGACTCTTCTGGTGAAAACTAGCAGTGCAGACGTGCAGTATATTCACAGCTCTTGAAGAAACGGCTATCTTCATCTCGCTCCGAACTAAAACTTTAAATTATCGAAATATTTAATGAAATAACCTGAACACAACAAAATGTGTGGGTTCGTGTTGTAAATAAGATATATAAAAATATAATTTTTAACGTACTGTCCGTCTATTATTGGCAAATTTTATTTTTTTTGTTCACTGAAATTATTAGAATCGTTAATCGTCTCTGACGAATGTCGACAATTGGCGATTGCCATAGAAGATTTAATACGATTAATCCATGGAACTTATATATACTCAGTACCTACCTATACAGTATACGGTATCTACTCTATTGATAAATCATATTATATTCTTTTACATTTACAGAAATCTTTGTGATTGGTAATACTTATCAGACTTTTTTTTTATAGGCATTTAAAGTTCAAATTTTTACAAAATTCATCATAATTTCGACATTTGCATAATATTTTGTAGTCAGATATTCATACAAAATTGTCTTTGTTTACCTAAGATATCAAAATGTAATACAAGGTTCCTCATAAATAGTTATAATTAGGTACAGTTGAGAAATAATAAATATCCGTTAGCGCCATTTTTTTTTACAAGTATTTAAAGTTCCATTTTTAACAAGATTTATCAAATTAAAAATTTACGAATTACTAAGTAGTTAAAAATGTTCAACTTGTATTGCTATAAACAAGGATTCTTATAAATAGTTCATACTGTAACCAAAAAATCTAATAAACCTATTATAAAAGTTCAAATTTTTAACCAAATTATTAAAACCAAGAATAACAATTTTAGTTATATTGTTGTAATTTTAAAATATTATTCGTAGTTATATGAAACTTTTAAAGTATATTATTATAATTATTAATTTATATACACAATAGCATTTTTAAATTTAATTTTTTGGAAAAATGAATAAACTGAAACATTCTAACAACAAATCGGCGTACTAAAATGACACCGGAACATATGGAACAATATATAATAGATATTAATTGTTATTGGAAAATGAATTGAATTAAATAAACTTAAAACCAAATTATTCAATTTATAATAGGTACAAGTTGTTAAATAACAAATTTAAACTAAATGCATATATTTTTTATTAATATTGAAAGAATATTTTGTTACACATATTTTTAGGACATAAAATATCATATATAGGTATCTAGTATTTTAAAAAGAATAATATATTGGCTATTTTAAGAATTTTAAGAGAATATAAATCCTGCCTGTACTTATGACTTATAAGTTAGAACATGTATTTCTATATATTAAACAAAAATGTATATGACTATTTCAAGTACCTATAGCATACAGGAATGCACCTATTAATTATTATAATATTTCTACGACCTGGAACAGGAAAAACGATTACGGCGTTTGTATTATTCGATCTCGCGTATTTTATACATTTCGAACTCAGAACTAAAATATTCGTCAACAACACTTGGATAGCACATTTTTAGTGACATTAAATATTTAATTTAACTTCAAAAAGTAAATTTGAGAACCGAAAAAATTTAAAACAAACTTACCTTTAAACATCAATCCTTTCGGCATTCGTCGGAATCCGTGACGTGTTCACTATATAGCTATTAGCTACGACGTCACTCTGAAAACGCCCATGATACATATCTGAAAATATTGTGATTTGTGAAAAATAAAACCATACGAAACGCAGTATAATTTTTGTTCATATCAGTTTCGCTTATGAACATTTTAGAATTTTTAATCGGCTGTGACTTCCGCAACGACTTTGACAATTGCCATAGAATATAATGATAGATATTATATTATACGCCAATATGATGAATCCACAGATCTAATAAAATTCAACTTTTTACATCAAAGAGTTCCGTGTTTAGGAAAAAATTGATGGTGTATAGATATTAGAAGCATATAGGCATATTTATTTTTATTAATCTTTAAGTAAAACTGTGATTAATGATTATAAATAAATTTAATTTCTGCAGGTTTTTAGAGTTAATTTACATTTTATAATAAACACATCAAATTGACAGTATATGTACCAACTATAATACCAACTAGATTCATAAAATTTTAAGTTTAACAATTTCACCGAATACTGTCTAATTGAAAATTAGTAATAATAAGGTATTTAATATGTTAATTTTAATTGTATTGGGTATATTTTATATTTTATAATGATGTGTGATTAGAATGATGTAATTCTAGAATGATGCGTGTTTATAATTTTTACAACCTATTTTTTTTGTGTCTCTGGCTTTGATTTTTAAATTCAGTTACTTTTCTTTTCCGATGGGAAAGTGAATTTAGTTGATGCATTCGGGAAGTCTTAATTTATAATTCCTCGTAGATTACAAACGTCTGGATAAAGAAAAAACAATCAAGAAATACTGGTACTTTTACGCAAAATTGTTTTTGGGCAAAATCGATTTTGGTTCTTGGTGTAACTCTAAAATATGTACCGTAGTCCGTAGATACATGAAATTTTCACTGAATGTTTATATTAGCATTTTCTATACACCAAAAATTATTTTGACCCGTGTTGTGCTATTTATAGGCATACCAAATTGTTGATAGTTAAGTTTTTTTTTTATAACTTAGATTTGAAAATGATACAAGATTTCTTATAAGTTTTTCTATTTTTATTAAAAAAAAATGTAGGTACTTAATTTAAAATTAATATTTGTAGGTTCTTAAGTATATTTTGATATACAAATATGATAATATCCAATATTATGCAAAGAATATTAATTCAACTAAATATAACGTATTAAAAATAACAATATAAAATATCATAGTCTGACAAGCCGTCTCCCGGTGACCGCTCTGAATTGTTTTTCGTATACAATGATATTACCTAACTATAGGTATTTACAACATCATTGAGTTTAAATTTAACACCAAATATTACAGTGTCCCCCTTGTAACCTTCTGTACATCACCCACTTACCAGCTTATTTTGATTTTAAGCTATTTAAGAATATTTAAAATTTCCTCATTTTATTTCCGATAGATATTAATAAAAATATGTTTTCTTCAAAAATCCCTAGTAAATGTAATACAAAATTCCTCATGATGTATTTGTTCATTATTTTTTTCTATACACACACACACAACGCAATTTTCAAAATACTTCAACTAATTTTTAGCTTTTATTTTGCGAGACATAAGAACGCCTGTGTGTGGCATGTTCAACACAATTTATAATTAATTGTATAAATATATTATTATTATATTCTACGACCTGCATGTACCGTCGTCACCTGTGCTTACGTATTTTATAAGCACGTAAAATACGCACCTACGTCACCCGAGTAGCAGATAAACTAAATAAACTAAACCCGTGGCAATAAATATTAATTTTAAGACTAAAGCGTAAATGTAATGTAAGCCCTTAAAGAATAGGTAATCAAACTTACGAATATGTCGACTCTTCGGGTTGAATATAGGTGTGCCATATCTTGGTATAGATTCCATATCAAAGAACTGCTATTTCTTCATCCATCTTCATCTCGCACTGAACTGATAGTATCGAGATATTTTATGAAATTAACTTGAGCAGAATGAAATATATGAATAAATGTTGTATAGGTACAAAATTACTGTTTAACGACTTGTCTGTTCATTGTTCGCCTATTAATTTTTTTTGTTCATTGAAATTAATAGAACTGTGAATCGTCTCCGACGAATGACTAGGATTGGCGTTTGCCATAGATGATAGATATTATGATATGACATCGTCATCAGTTTTCAATTTTCTTACTTCTTTGGATGAGACCATTTATTTTTATTTCATATTTGAAAATAGAATATTATTCGGAGTATTTAAATCTATAAAACTAATAACAAGGAACTCTGTAGGTATAATATTATGTTAATTAGCTATACATTTTTGTTGACAGTCCGTTTTTTTTTATAATTCCAACGCCTGAATCCAATTTTACAAAAATATGAAGTATTTATAAATCAATATACAAGTAAATAAAAAAGTTATAAACAAATTATGTGAAAAAAATATTTTCTTAACTTCTAACACCAAATATTAAATAGAGACCCACAAAAAAATTAAGCCAACTAAAATTTTACGCCCAGGGATCAATCCCCGGCTCCCCCCCTAGTTTTGCCTCTGAATAAAATTATATGATTATTAATAAACACCAATATGACATGACATATAATTAGAATTTTAAAAGACAATTAACTTAAAATAATTTATTACATATAGTTATGACTCATGAGATATGACCTAACACATTAAACAATTAAAGTAAACTTAATAAAATAAAACATTTACATTTACATTTTAAATCATATTAATTAATAAGATATGTTTAAGTATCATAATACATAAAATACATTTACCAATCAAATAGATTAGGTACATATTACAAACATACAAAGTAAATTTTCATTGACACAAAATAACATTATTAATAACACTATAAAAGACATCATAGCCCATATGTACAACATGTCAACATAATATTATAGAAAAATATTTTACTTTTTATTACTATCAGATAATATGCTTTCCTTTAAGTTTTATGAAAGGTAATTCACTATAATATTAGAGCTAAAAAATACAAAATTGGAACTGATAAATACAAATTTGCTATTTTGTCAACTTGTAAGACAGAAACAACGTAATGGGTATGATGTTTTAGGTGCTGATCACCTAAATTATAGTTTAGCCATTTTTTATAAATTATACATAGTATATTGTATACACGTCATTACTATGTTATTATACTGTTTATCAGTTATTTAACTAAATAACTCAAAAAATGGGGTAACCCTGATTGGTTATCACTCTACAGTATAATATATTTTAAGCTGTTCGTCCAAATATCAGTACGAATTAACAACAATTAACCAATCATAATCCTACAAAGAAAGAATATAATTTCCTCTAGGGATGATTTAATTATTTATAGTAAAAAAATAAATAACACTGTTTGGAAGGTGCAGGATCTCACCCTCAAGAGACTATCGTGGCCCTAATATGTTATGCGTGTTAAATTGTGTAAGCGAAAACAAACGGACATTCGGCCGGCCTATATGATTTATTGTTCGCCGTGGACGTAGAACCCTTTCGGATGACTAAGAGGGCTAAAAGACTGCAGCCGGACATTAGCAATTCCGATGAGCTGCGATGCAGTCCACCAGCTTACACACACCACTACTGTTTATTATTTATTATTCGCGCTGCTCTGGGGCGAAGTGTTTATATACACTCGACGGGATCCAACCTATCGTGTATTCGTGTATATTGTATACACTATACACTAATCAATAAACATACACCAGTGTACACTCGTATACGTTGTTGTTTTGTAGGAGGTCGTGTTCTACATGTTCAATTTTGGTAAAGAAATATGATAATATTCAATACTATGCAAAGAATTCAACTAAATATAACGCATTAAAAATAACAATATAGAATATCGTAGCCTGTGTGGCATGTTCAACACAATGTATTATTAATTGTATTAATATATTATTATTATATTCTACGACCTGCGTGTGCTGTCGTTACCTGTGCTTACATATTTTATAAGCATATAAAGTATACATCTACGTCATCCGAGTAGCAGATTTTCCATGGCAATAAATATTAATTTTAAGACTAAAACGTAAATGTAAATTTTAATCCCCTAAAGAATAAATAATCAAACTTACGATTATGTCGGCCCTTCGGGTTCAATATAAATGCGCCATAAATAGAGTACAGATTCCATATCTAGGAACTGCTATTTCTTCATCCGTCTTCATCTCGCACTGAACTGATAGAATCGAGATATTTTATGAAATATATGAATAAATGTTGTATAGGTACAAAATTACTGTTTAACGACTTGTCTGTTCATTGTTAGCCTATAAATTTTTTTTTGTTCATTGAAATTATTAGAACTGCGAATCGTCTCCGACGAATGACCAGGATCGGCGTTTGCCATAGATGATAGATATTATAATATGACATCGTCATCAGTTTTCAATTTTCTTACTTCTATGGATGAGACCATTCATTTTTATTTCATATTTGAAAATAGAATATTATTCGGAGTATTTAAATCTATAAAACTAATAACAAGGAACTCTGTAGGTATAATATGTTAATTAGCTATACATTTTTGTTGACAGTCCGTTTTTTTTTATAATTCCAACGCCTGAATCCAATTTTACAAAAATATGGAGTATTTATAAATCAATATACAAGTAAATAAAAAAGTTATAAACAAATTATGTGAAAAAAATGTTTTCTTAACTTCTAACACCAAATATTAAATAGAGACCCACAAAAAAATTAAGCCAACTAAAATTTTACGCCCAGGGATCAATCCCCGCCCCCCCCTAGTTTTGCCTCTGAATAAAATTATATGATTATTAATAAACACCAATATGACATGACATATAATTAGAATTTTAAAAGACAATTAACTTAAAATAATTTATTACATATAGTTATGACTCATGAGATATGACCTAACACATTAAACAATTAAAGTAAACTTAATAAAATAAAACATTTACATTTACATTTTAAATCATATTAATTAATAAGATATGTTTAAGTATCATAATACATAAAATACATTTACCAATCAAATAGATTAGGTACATATTACAAACATACAAAGTAAATTTTCATTGACACAAAATAACATTATTAATAACACTATAAAAGACATCATAGCCCATATGTACAACATGTCAACATAATATTATAGAAAAATATTTTACTTTTTATTACTATCAGATAATATGCTTTCCTTTAAGTTTTATGAAAGGTAATTCACTATAATATTAGAGCTAAAAAATACAAAATTGGAACTGATAAATACAAATTTGCTATTTTGTCAATTTGTAAGACAGAAACAACGTAATGGGTATGATGTTTTAGGTGCTGATCACCTAAATTATAGTTTAGCCATTTTTTATAAATTATACATAGTATATTGTATACACGTCATTACTATGTTATTATACTGTTTATCAGTTATTTAACTAAATAACTCAAAAAATGGGGTAACCCTGATTGGTTATCACTCTACAGTATAATATATTTTAAGCTGTTCGTCCAAATATCAGTACGAATTAACAACAATTAACCAATCATAATCCTACAAAGAAAGAATATAATTTCCTCTAGGGATGATTTAATTATTTATAGTAAAAAAATAAATAACACTGTTTGGAAGGTGCAGGATCTCACCCTCAAGAGACTATCGTGGCCCTAATATGTTATGCGTGTTAAATTGTGTAAGCGAAAACAAACGGACATTCGGCCGGCCTATATGATTTATTGTTCGCCGTGGACGTAGAACCCTTTCGGATGACTAAGAGGGCTAAAAGACTGCAGCCGGACATTAGCAATTCCGATGAGCTGCGATGCAGTCCACCAGCTTACACACACCACTACTGTTTATTATTTATTATTCGCGCTGCTCTGGGGCGAAGTGTTTATATACACTCGACGGGATCCAACCTATCGTGTATTCGTGTATATTGTATACACTATACACTAATCAATAAACATACACCAGTGTACACTCGTATACGTTGTTGTTTTGTAGGAGGTCGTGTTCTACATGTTCAATTTTGGTAAAGAAATATGATAATATTCAATACTATGCAAAGAATTCAACTAAATATAACGCATTAAAAATAACAATATAGAATATCGTAGCCTGTGTGGCATGTTCAACACAATGTATTATTAATTGTATTAATATATTATTATTATATTCTACGACCTGCGTGTGCTGTCGTTACCTGTGCTTACATATTTTATAAGCATATAAAGTATACATCTACGTCATCCGAGTAGCAGATTTTCCATGGCAATAAATATTAATTTTAAGACTAAAACGTAAATGTAAATTTTAATCCCCTAAAGAATAAATAATCAAACTTACGATTATGTCGGCCCTTCGGGTTCAATATAAATGCGCCATAAATAGAGTACAGATTCCATATCTAGGAACTGCTATTTCTTCATTCGTTTCATCTCGCACTGAACTGATAGTATAGAGATATTTTATGAACAGAATGAATTATATGAATAAATGTTGTAGAGGAACAAAATTATTGTTTAACGATTTGCCAGTTTATTGATGGCCTATTAATATTTTTTTGCTCATTGAAATTATTAGAACTGCGAATCGTCTTCGTCGAATGACGAGGATTGGCGTTTGCCATAGATGATAGATATTATAATATGACATCGTTATCAGTTTTCAATTTACTAGTCTTTGGATGAGACCATTCGTTTTAATTTTATACTTCAAAATAGAATATTATTCGGAGTATTTAAGTCTATAAAACTAATAACAAGGAACGCTGTACGTATAATATGTTATTATTGTTATTTAGCTACATTTTTGTTGAGCGTCCATTTTTTTATGGCATTTCGCAACATTGGCAATAATATTGTTTTTAGTTTTAATGGCAAAACTATAATTTAATATTAAACTACTCTAGTGCCGGGTCTCTCTATAGGGCACTAGATAGTGATAATTTTTACACTTTTTGGCCCAACAGATAAAACTTTATTGACATTTATTGAAAAAAAAAACTAAAAAAATTGAAAACTGAAAATGTCCGTAAACAGCTCAAAAAGATTCAAAATATATTCAAAATTAGATGGTGTATAGAAAATGCTTATATAAACATTCAGTGAAATTTTCATGCATCTACAGTTATTTGTTTTTGAATTGCAACAAAATAAGAAAATCGCTACATGAGAAATCAATTGAATGTCTAATCTTGTAAACATTTGAACTTAAAATGCTCATAAAAATATATTTTGACTTGCTTATAAACATTTTTTTATTGATAACATTAGGCAAACTTATGAAGAAGCTTGTATTACATTTTCAAACCTTAGATGTAAAAAGAAAAATTTTTATGAATTTCTAACTCAAAATAAATTGCACATTTTCGTCATTTTTACGTATTTTGTCATAACTTTGATTACCTATAAAAAAAAATTGTGATTACGGATTTTTAATATTTTTCATCTGCCTTTGAAACTATATATTAGAAGCCTATGAAATTTTCAAGATTTTTTACCCAACAAATAAAAATTTAATTGACATTTATAGAAAAAAAAACTAAAAAAGTTGGGAACTGAAAATGTCCGTTAACAGCTCAAAATAGATCAGAATATTTTGAAAATGCTAGGATGTGTAGAAAATGCTTATATAAACATCCAGTCAAAATGTCATGTATCGATGATCATTTCTTTTAGAGTTATACCAAAGACCAAAATCAATTTTGTTTAAAATTGGTTTTCCGTAAAAATTCCCGTTTTTTCCTTAATTTTTAATTTATTTTTCACGGCGCTCATCATGAAAACTACTGGGAAATTTTAACTTTTGACCCCTCAAAGTACCAACTAGATTCACTTTCCTATCAGAAAAGGTACTATTGAAGAAAATCGAAGCATTTTTACTGTCCTAAAAGGTGATGACAGCTACAAAAATAAAAAAATTAAAAAAAAACACATCATTGTAAAATCAATACATTCATCGCTCCGCTCAGAATCTAAATTTTAATATGCTTTTTGACATTGCTTGTCCTCCACGAGAGAGTCAATATCCGGATTAAAACTTGATACTTTTAATCTTAAATTCAGTTTATTCCTATATTTATTAAAAAAAAAATTTAAGTTGAAAAATCACGTTCACGCAGATAAGTTGTAAAAAAGCCCATCAAGTTTCTCAATGCAATTTTAGCGATTGCTGGATGGTCTTTCCGAACATTTAATCAGAATGGCACTAATAAATAATAATGGTGTGCTTTCAAAAAACGATTTCAGAGTCTGATCACATGAAAGTTCAATCAACGAAAATACAAACCAGGTTTGTAAAAATCAGGGTTATACTTACGAAAATATATTTTAGTTTTCTTTGCTATATTCAAACTTGACATATCAACAATCTCATTCTCACTACTAGTAGTTTAACTACTACTAGTTCTTTCATCACTTGACAGCTTCGTCTTACGGCAAGACCCAGTTCGAAACCAATTATCCATATTAACGTAATGACGTATGTATGTGTAATAGTATGTAGGAAATCACAGCAGGCACAACGATACACAAACACACAACCACTGTCGCGGAATAACTTGTCAAATAATTTTCGAAATCGAAGGACCTATAAACCTAACCCTAAGTTTATCGCAACCCGCACAAGCTTCACATAGTCCACAATAACAAATAACAGGAACCATTTAATAACAAACGAACTTTATGAGATAAAACCACTTTAAACGTTCGATACCGTTAATTGTGCACTGTAGTTAATATTGATTAAATATTATTAGGTATACAACAAAATTATTTAATATTACATGGTTCAGTATAATATGCTGCTCGTGGCCGATGGGTTGGGAACTGCTGAATTATAAATATGCATATACATTATAAATTATTATATTCAAGACCTTTTTGAAGTTAAAATCATAAGTATGCGGTTTTTGAATACAACAATTTTAAAAATTGTACGGTTTTAACTTACCAAAAGTGTTACAAAAGTCAATCCGTGGCAATAACTATTATAGGGTTTACGGTTGTAACGGTTTGTAGGGTTGGAACGGTTGATATGTTAGGTACGATTGGTTGGCACCACGTGTGTGTTGCAAGGTTTTTGCCACTATGAACCCGGATGGTCACCCATCCGGGAACTGGTAGCAGCGGCCGTTGCTTACTCTCTATCAGGTTACGTGATTGATTTCAGGCTCTGTGCCACCCGTATTACTGTAATATTATTTTTTGTACCTAGACGTCACACTGTAGATATCGACGGTATAGTGTATATGTATAAAGTGAAATACTGCATTATAAAGGTAACACAATTTACATTTGTAGATAATAGGATACGTGTTGATATCATACTAAACCAACATAAAATTACGGTAGGTAAAATAATTACAGTAGATAGCATACTACACCATCAAACGTGCGGTAGATAGCATATTGGACGAGTACCGTATATTCTACAAATAATTTATAAAAACAAATATATCTATGTTTCATATTTTTATCTATTAATACTTACTAGCGCTGTATAACTTCGCCCGGGAATAAATGAACAAACATAAAATTTGTTGTTTGCCTCGAACGAAGATAAACTTGATAAAAACAAAATGTTATGGTCTATGGACGATGAGCTAATGCTAAGTATCGATGACGTGGACGAAAACCTAACAAGTGCGTACAATGTGAACAACGCCGTCGTGTACAATTATTGACGACCGATATTACGTCAACGCAACATGTACCATGATCATGGCCGGCCGTATTACGGCGTCGAAACAATATCCAGAGCCACGGTTAATGTAAACAACATTATACCTACCTAATAGGTATTATATATACCTATTAGGTAGTACCTATACTTAAAAATACAATACGTCAATATTGTAATTTCATATTGTATGGCCTTGGAGTGTATAATAATCATTTACCAGTATCAACTTTGCAGTGCGAGCCAATATTCACCAAACGTATATTGTAATATGTGGGTGTGTGTGTGTGTAGCACCGAACTACTGTATACACCATTTAACCACACTTATTAGTAATTACAATGTATTTAGTTTGGTGGGTGTGAGAAACTCTGAGCTCTATCAGTATAATTCAGATTAATTCTGTCTATATTTGATATTTTATTACTAATTGAAACAATGGTAATTATAGGGAATGTGTTGCACTGGTGCCGTACAAACAATACCTATGGTAGGTAATAAACTAATAAATATAATAAGGCTCATAGCCCTTATTACCCAATAGTCATAACAAAAAAGACACAACAGTATGTGATATAATATGTATAATAAATAAAATGTATTAAATAGGTAACATATTGGTATACAGATACGCACAAAGATAACACGTAGTCTCTTCCGGCTAAAGCCTACTGTCTGAATAAATTATTCATTAAAAATAAAATTCAAATACATAGATTATTTATTATACTCGGTGGCTGAGTATTGCTCTCCGGTTTGGGAAGAAAGTACCTACTGTAGATTAATATAGAATATAGACACCGAACTGCGAAACGGTCTTCGCATTATTACTGGGACAGTCAAGTCTACAAAACTACAGTGGTTACCGGTCTTGGCCATCATCGAACCCCCACATCGTACACCCGTTGTTCAAAATTCTGTATGGCGAATCTCGGACAAAATAAATAATAATCCAGAATTGTCAATCCAAAGACTCAAGTCTCACAACCTTTTCTTACGAAATTAGAAGTAGTAAAAGGTAATAGGAGTCTTCAGACAGATCCGTGGAAGGACGAATGGGAAAGTGACATCCCAACTAACGAATTCTTAGTGGATAATGTAAACAGTAAACCTCCAGGGTCGGATCTCCCGGTTAGGTTAGGAACCTCGGAACTGTGATCAAGGCTGAATCGCATACGCACCGACCGTCGCCATTAGGAGTAACGGAGTGGGGCGTGGGGCAATTAATTATTGAAAATAATGTTTTGATTGGGCGGCATCAGTGGCGTACCCAGGATTCTTCAATGGTGGGATGGGGGGCTGAATAAATAATAAATAATAATAAATACTACGTAAAATGTTTCATCAAAACCATTTGTAGAAATACGATATCATGGTTTGTATTTTGCTTTCTATTTTATAAGATGTATACAATAACACGACTAATGAGGGGGGGGGAAACTGAAACCCCCTTATCTTACATTTTTACGTAGTAGGTAGTAGGATAAAACATTTTAAAACAAGTTTGTAATCCACTAATTTATCATTACCACCTATTTACGTATAGTTTGTCCTTCGGTCAACCATGTGATCGCATTATCTCGTAGGTAGGATGTACATAACATCAACACCGACTACATACTAACTTCGCAAATAAGTAGTATAGATCAGTTCGGCCGCAGCGCTCAACATGAACGCATGTACTTCGCACTGTGTTTGTTCCGTTATCTCTGTTTTATGCTCGTTACTGATTTTATTCAATTGCAATCATAACAATCGGTAGTTATCATAGACCTACAAATGAGCCAATCGGTTCGTTTGGCCAGGGTCGGCGATAATTACGTCTTCGTGAAAGATCCAGATCCGAACTTGAGTCCAGGTTCGCCACCCAATCTTACCAACGCAAAACATTCAAAGCGCAATTTGTCAAATTCGTCTTTATCACCTACTCTTGGCGATAAAAAATCCAAAATTTTCATCACACCAAACAGATACGCCGTTCTCGCCTCCGAAGAAAATGAAACTACTACACTATCTATCACATCCATATCAAACCATGGCAACGCTCACATTCCCGATCAGGGCGAAGTTTCTCCAGCACCGCCAATTTATATCAAAGATATTTCAAACTACTCTTCATTCAAAAATCTATTGACAAATCTTATCGGTCCGAATGGATTCACATGTAAGTCTTCTACAATATATCTTATTGTTCAGCCCTCGAATTTGTCAAATTTCAACATAATTGTGAAACATCTTAATTACACCGACGCCAAATTCCACACCTTCAAACCCCGTCAATATCGCTCAGTCAGGTTTGTTATCAGAAACTTACACTTCTCTACCACTGAAAAAGATATTGTTTCTGCTCTATCAGAATTGGGACACTCTGTCGTACGTGTTCAAAATATATCAGACAAAAATAAACGCCCCCTACCTCTATTTTTTATAGAGGTTTCCCAAAATACCAACAATGTGGATATCACAAAAATTTCGTTTTTACTTAACACTAAAGTCACTATAGAAAAACCACATAAAAAGAATCGCGGTCCTCCGCAGTGTCATAAATGCCAATCATATGGCCACACACAAAATTATTGTCACCACATTGCGCGCTGCGTTAAATGCGGTGCAAATCATCACACCAAGGAATGTTCCAAAGATCGGAATATCCAGGCTAAATGTGCCCTGTGCTCCGGGGATCACACCGCCAACTACAGGGGCTGCCCTACCTTCATAAGTGCTCAAAAAAACCCAAGACTTTTCAAGGCTTCTACAACCAAAGTTCCGGCGCCAAATCCTCATTCCAGACCAAAATCATACGCTGAAGCTACCCGGACTAAAGATTTTTCCACAGATAATTTCCCCGTCCTATTATCTAACTTTATAACTAACCTTAACTCTCTAATCAGTCCTCTAATTACTCTCCTCTCTTCAGTCCTACACTCATTAATTCCCAAAACTTCCTTATCTCCGTAGCTATTTCTGTAAAAATTTTTCTTTATCTAACATAACAGTAATGTATTTTATTCTATGCCTAAATTGTATATTTCTAACTTAATTGCTATTTTATCTCTATTGTATTGGCTACGGCGTACGCTGTGCCGAAACCTTACGAGACTCTTAATCGGTGTTACTATATATATAATGTACAATGTTTAATCTATAATTTTATATATTACGTATAATTGTTGAGCTGTAATAGTATTTGACTAAAAGCTAATAATAAAAAAAAAAAATAAAAAAAAGGGCGGGTAAGTGTATGTCGCTCTGCTGTACAGTAGGTTACAAGTGAGTCACTGTAATGGATTGTGTTAGATTTTAATAATTTAATCCAATGATATAATATCATTGAATAAGAAAAACGATTCTGAGGGAAGACGGTCAGTCAGTCTATAATATCTTACTAAGTCTAAATGTATTTGATGATATTATTGTGAATAAACTAATTAATTTTAGTATTATAGGCATTAGTATTTACTATAGTTGGTTAAATTCATTTTTCTCAAAAAAATTATATTTTAAAATGCCATTGCGTGTATATAAAATATAACAATATATTCTAAAAGTTTCATATACCAACAAATAATATTTTTAAATTATATCAAAATAACTAAAATCATTATTCTTGTTTTAAATATGAAATTTTGTCTAAATTTGAAATTAAAATGTCTGTAAAAAATAAATGTGTTGATATATTTTTTAGATTTTTTGGTTACAGTATGATTTATTTATGAGAATTTTTGTTTTAAATTTTCAACACTTAGTTATAAAAACTGAACATTTTATAATTTTTTAATTACAATGATTTATAATTTTCGAGATTTTGACAAATTTTGTCAAAATTCGAACTTTAAATGCTTATAAAAAAAAATCGTGCCTATGTATTTTTAAAATTTTTCAACTGATATGTAACAATATATAAAAAGCTTGTATTAAATTTTCAGACTTTTTGGCCCACCAAATAAAATTTTATTGACAATTATAAAAAAAAAAACTAAAAAAATTGAAAACTAAAAATGTCTGTAAACAGCTCAAAACAAATCAAAATATTTTCAAAATTGAATGGTGTATAGAAAATGAGAATATAAACATTTAGTGAAATTTTCATGCATCTACAATTATTCGTTTTTGAATTACAACCAAATAAGAAAAACGCTACATGAGAAATCGAGTGAATATCCTATGTTGTAAAATTATGAACTTAAAACACTCATAAAAATTTATTTTTAATTGCTTTTAGATATTTTATTTTTGATAAAAGTAGAAAAACTTACGTTAAATCTTGTGTTAAAATTTAAAACCTTAGATTTAAAAAGAAAAATTTTTATGAATTTCTAACTCCAAATAATTTGCAAATTTTCGTCATTTTTACGTAATTTGTCAAAATTTCAACTTTAAATGCTTAAAAAAAAAAATTGTGACTACAGATTTTTAATATTTTTCATGTGCCTTTGAAACAATATATTAGGAGCATTCTATTAAATTTTCAAGAATTTTTAACGAATAAATAAAATGTTATTGATTTTAAAAAAAAAAAAACCAAAAAGATTGGAAATTTAAAATGTCTGTAAACAGCTCAAAATAAGTCAAAATATTTTGAAAACGGTATGGTATATAGAAACCGCTTATATAAACATTCAGTAAAAATTTCATGTATTTACTGTCATTTTTTTTAGACTTACACCAAAAACCAAAATCGATTTTATCGAAAATCAATGTTGCGTAAAAATTCCCGTTTTTTCCTTAATTTTCCATTTGTTTTTCACGGTACTTTTGAAAACTACTGGAAAATGTTTACTTTTGACCCCCCAAAGTACCAACTAGATTCACTTTCCTATCAGAAAAGGTACTATTGAAGAAAATCTAAGCACTTTTACTGTCCCAAAACGTGATGACAGACACAAAAAAATAAAATAAATAAAAAATAAAAAATAAAAAAAAAAACACACATCATTGTAAAACCAATACATTCATCGCTCCGCTCAGAATCTAAAAAAAAAAAAAAGTAGTATAGAAGACCCGACATTATGTGTCTGGTGTTTTAATGTCGTATTGGTATTATAATCGTCTCTTGAGTCCTTGACTCTTACTTAGTGTTAACTTATGATGTTAAAATTAATTAATTCTCTACAGATTTTGTATTTTATATTAGTGTACATTAATTATTAGTATAATATAAATATAGTATTATTTACTATATCTACGTTTGTTAATTTTAGTTTAAATATTGTTTAGTGTGTATTCACCTTCATTTGGTATAATGTATGTATAAACATTTGTTGTTTATATTTTATATTCAAATTCAACTCACCAATGGCAATGAAGGTGACGTGTAACTGTTTCATTTATTCATGTTTATTTTTCGGTACGTAATATCAGTATTAACACTATAGTAATAAATAGAAAATAATGTTTAATGGCATTATATGTTAGTACTTGGTATAATATTTATAATATTTAATTATTAAACATATTAAAAAAATACGTACCTATTTATTTTTTAGATTTTGTTGGTTACAGAATTAACTACTTACGTTGAACCTTGTTTAAATTTTTCAGTCCTTAGCTATAAAAGTTGAAAATTTTATAAATGGTTAACAACAAAATCATTTTTAAACTTTCGATTTAAAACTTTCAAAAAACGAACATTAAAAAAATATTGTGCCTATGTATTTTTAGTATTTTTCAACGACTTTTGTATCAATATACCAGGGTTTTGTATTAAACTGTCAAACTTTCTACTCAACGAATACAATTTTATAGATATTTATAAAAAAAAAAAAAAACAATTAAAATTTAAAATTGAAAATGTTCGTTAAAAACTCGAAATGAATCAAAATATTTTGAACATTTTATCAAGTATAAGAATTGATAAAATAAACATATTGTATACAAAGTTCATGTATCTACAGTTATTTGTAAAAATTACACCGAAAACCAAAGTCGACTATGTTGAAAACAGCTGGTTTTTCGTAAAAATTTCCGTTTTCCTTAATTGTTATATTTATTTTCCCTGAGTTTTTGAAAAAAACTTGTTACTTTTGAACATTCAATGTACCAACTAGATTCACTCTCTACTATCAAAAAAGATGATGATGAAGAAAATCTAAGCTTTATTAATTATAAACGGACAAAATTAAAAATCTAAAAATAAGACAGCCACTCTTTAATATTCGTTGATAACTACAAACAAAATCGTTGTACATTAATTTTATCTCGTGATAATATATTTAAAATAATATTATATGATAACGATTGTATTGTGACGAAAATTGTATTAGTGCGGTAAGCAGGCTTCGAATGTAATGTGTGGTTTTATTTTTACATTATATATTGACTGGTCAAAACTTTTGTTCCCCCAAATAATATAATTTACTAAAATACTGCCACCGAAATATTATGCACAAATGCATAATATATATAATTTAAATCAGGGATGGGCAACTGGCGGCCCGCGTACCTTTTTTATCTGGCCCGCGCTACATTTTCAAATTACTTCATATAATTTTAGCACTTATCTGTATTTTATTTTATTTTATTACATTTTTCGAAATTTTTCAAATTGTCTATTGAAAAACCTCATCCTCAAGTATCACATTAAATAATAATAGTAAATATAAATAAATAAAGATAAAAAATAAATGCTAGTAAATTTGAAGGACCTTTTTTTTTTTTAGCTTTCTCCTATGCACTGCGGCCCGCTAGATTTTAAAGTACCTACTTAAAAGTGGCCCGCTAAATACTTTGAGTTGCCCATCCCTGATTTATGTGATTACCAAATACTTCAAATTATTACCTGAAGTATGATATTAATAGTATTTAATTTATAAGGGATTCATTATTTTAGCATCCGGAATTTTGTGTGAAAGAAAACTC
>JANEHU010002824.1:0-32823 GCA_027563435.1 Nasonovia ribisnigri | reverse complement strand
AACCATCAATAGTCAAGCTAGTATTTTGAAAGTTGTAACACCATTTAATTTACAATTTGTAAAAAATAATTTTCCAAAAAGCTTAACAAATATTTTTAAAGAAGATTATGCCACATTAAGTAGAGAGGAATTAGTAGATATAGGTTCAAAATTAGATTTTTCTTTAAATAAAAATGATTGTTCTGATATAGAGAAATCTACAAAACTACAATCAGAATCTAAAGATTGGTTTATGTATAGAAGTGGGCGTATTACAGCTTCTAGAGCTAAGGACATATGTACTGTTAAATCATATGATTCAAATATTAGTCTTTTAAAAACAATATGCTATCCATCAACAAAACAGTTTAAAAGCGCTGCTACCGATTGGGGTAAAATCCATGAAATTGATGGTAGAAATGCATACATAGAAAAATTAAAAAACGATCACATCAATTTTTCATTCACTATCTCTGGGCTAGTAATTAATGCAAATTTTCCATATCTTGGTGCCAGTCCAGATGGAATAATTAATTGTGATTGTTGTGGGAAAGGCTGCGTAGAAATAAAATGTCCCTATAGCTTAACTAAAGACAAAAATATAAGAAGTATGACCTATTTAACTAGTGGAAAGTTAAATAAAAATCATCAGTATTATTATCAGGTACAAACTCAGTTGTTGATGTGTGGTGTCACTTATGGTGATTTTTTAGTATACTCATCATATGAAGATTGTTATGTAGAACGTATTCAAATTGATTATGAAATATGTGATGAAATAGTGGCTAAATAAAAATGGTTTTTTTATGAAGCCATCTTACCAGAACTTCTAGGGCGGTATTTCACTAATTTTGAAAGTTTGTCAGTAAAAAATAATATGGAAGTAATGCAAAATACCGATACTGCTAAGGAACCTTATGAATATTGTACCTGTAAGGAAGACAAAGGGGGTAAATCAATTATGTGTACACAGGAAAATTGCCCTAATCTTTGGTACCATTATGTATGTTTGGGAATTAAACGCAAACCGACATCAAAGAAATGGAAATGCGAATTCTGCAAATAACTTTATTAAAGTGTACTTGTTTATTTAAATAGGTTTTGAATGTACATTTTTTTTTTTTTCAATAAAATTATAATATTTTCAACTTAAAGGTACAACTGAACTACACATATTTATGAATGCACAACAAACTGTTACAATGGAATCTAGTAGACATGTCTCATCATCTTGATGTTTAAGTGTAGTTATTTGTACTGGACCATTTAAAATTTAAAATTTTGATCTAGTAAGACCAATAATTCGCTCAACGTGAATTCTAACAGATGCAATTTTTCTGGTTTCTTCAACAGAGCATGGATGCAACTGGGGTAAACCTTTTGTAAAAGCTGGAGTCTTTAATGTTGCACAATGAAAACCAACACTTTCATTAATAGTAAATCCTCTGTCGGCCAAAACAACATCTCCTGGAATTAAATTATTTGAAAAGTTACAATTTTCAGTTATATGTTTATCGCTAACTCTACCACCCCAACCATTTGATATATATGAAATACTTCCCTGGGGAGTTATAGCTATAAGATATTTTACAGTATTTTTATTTTTGTATGATGACCATGTTTGTGCCCTTGCTTTTAAATTTGATGGCTTTTCTATAGTAATCTCAAAACAATCAATAATAACAGCAACTGAATTGCCAAATATATTAAAAAATGATCTTGGCATTGTACTGCGTAGCGCTTCCCTCTCTGGCCAATATATTAAATTTTTAAACATGTGTTCTAACAATATGATCACTTTCCTGAAAATAATTGATGCTGTTGAACATGTTACATTAAATCTATATCCTAAATCAGTAAATGGAACATTTAATTTTAATTTCATTAGACACAATAAAAGTTTTTGAAATTCGTTTAATCTCTGATTATTAGCAGTTAGTCCATGTTTAATTTGATCCAATACTAAATTAAAAACAGCCATTGATTCCAGTCCTGTATAATAAGTTAACATTTTTTCCCGCCCAATAAATGTTTTTTCACTTAAGTTAAAATAATCTACTTGATTTTGTAATTCAGAACACTTATCTCGTAAATTCTCCAACTCGTTGATATCATTTAACTTAAGGTCAGTATTACAGGCTGTTCCACTTTCTTCAGTAGCATTATTCGATATATCATTTGGTACATCAATGCTCATACTGTGTTCAGAAGAATCAACCACATTTAATTGTACAGTGTTTGGAAACAATTGCGAAGGTTTTAATTCCATTCTTCTACTTGCACGATTATACCTTTTAATTGCAGGAGTAGTCGCTTTACCTAATATGAAAAAAAAACAATAGTTAATTAAAAATTTAGAAAAGAAATATGATAAAATTATTTACTTCTTCCAGAGTTATAGCCCATGCTTAAGGTTGGTATCCAATCTGGATTTTTTTCATCATTGTAATTGGCTGGTTTACCTTAAAATAAAATAATTTGAATAAAAAAAAATCATAATTTATAATAATATACTTGTTTAATAATATGCTACCAACCTAATATTTTGTAGTGTAGTAATATTATGAAAAAATTTAACTTATACAGCAGCTAAAGGTACTTATAGATTATAGTTATTATTAATTTATTTTTAAGTTTGTGCACATAATCACTAATGTGTTAGTCTATAGATTAAATAGGTCTTACAGTCCCTACTATGTAAAGTCAGTCACAGTTGTACAAGTATGATTGTTAATTGTAGTCTGTAGATGAATAGGTAGCATATTAGTCAAAGACAAGTACCAAAACAGCAACTAAGTAACTATTGTTTATTTCCAATAAAATATTTACCAGATTTAAAATGAACTGAACAAATCCTCATGTTCTTCAACTGACTATCACGAACATCAGTTCTGTGTAATGCGTTAAGCCACGCTGTTCTCTGTTTTAATATTTGTGTCCTTAAATCGGAGGCAGCATTCACTTTAACCTTTGGAAATCGATAAAATGACAACGATTTATCCAAGGTTTTGTTGACACAACCGAAAACGGCACAAATAGTCGGCATTTTAAATAATAATAACGAATTTATTAACAAACAACAAATTAATTCAAAGCTGAAAACAGTGAAAACGTAGCAAACTAAAGCAGTATTCGTTATTTGTTGGACCACCAATTAGTGATAACACATGATTGATAAGATAACGTAATTGTTTATATACAGCCCTATAATCATTTTCTTATCTGTTTATTTATAAACTATGTACGGGCTCGGCTGCGATAGGAAACCTGTTTTGACCATGGTGCGGTACTGACGTTACGCGCGCGGGGTGGTGGTATGAACACCTAGTATCGAACGCGGCCACTGCTTACGGGCGCAGCACTTGACGGGCGTAATTTTCTGCAGTTTCTTATAAAACATACTTTGCGCGTTCCAATAATATGGGCTACTGAGTGGTTTAATTGTAAAAACACCTATGAACAAAATTGTAGAGGAGATTTTTATCTGGTTCCGTAAGAAGCCCGATTTTTGATATCTTTAAAACATCATGATATATATCGTGTTTAATAATACACTTTTTTTTAATTTTTCAAAAGTTATTTTTAGGACTTAGAAATGAAAATTTCAAAAATCGGGCTGCTTACGGAACCAGATAAAAATCTCCTCTACAATTTTGTTCATAGGTGTTTTTACAATTAAACCACTCAGTAGCCCATATTATTGGAACGCGCAAAGTATGTTTTAAAGGAATTTTTCGAGTGATTTTTTTCCGTGACACGTCCTCTTAACGACTCACTCATAAAACGGAATGTATCAACAAATTTTATATTAAATCTAGGTGCGATTTCTTTACTAAATAATATATATTTTTCCGCTGAATTTGGGATTACATGAATATTTTTATCATCACAACCAAGTTCGCGAATTATAAAGTGGCTATCGTACGATAAATTATGAAAGAAAATTGGAACAAATGACGGACTAGTTAACTCAAAATTACAATTAAGACAGAGACATTGTCTATATTTACCGGTAAAATGACAGTGATCACGAACTTTAATTAAATTATTCTTTTTAAAATTTTTTAAACATTTTTTGCAAAATTTAGTTCTTTGAAAATGCTTTTCCTCTTTTTCAGTTAATTTAATCATTGGTGTATTAATTTCGTAAATTTTATTGATATTATTTCCGATATCGATCATATTTTCCATGAATTTTTTTGCAGCTTTTTCACATCTATAAATAACTACCTTTCTCGGAATATTAAACTCTTTCACCAGCTCTTTTGGTATAATACTATAATCAACTTTTACATAAAATCCATAACTCATAATTTCATGTAAATGCGTAACATAAGTTTTTTTTTCTTTTTCTTTTCACATCTCCGAATCAGTGTTGAGAATAGATAACTAATAATTTATCTAGATAAAGATAAATATAACAGTACCTAATTTTATCTAGATAAAGATAAAGATAGTTATACCACGGACTAAGATATAATGGACTGGCATCCAAACAATTTCGGTGGATCTCAAATGTCTGGTGTTATCACTTGTTATGGGAGCTCAACTGTTACTAGCGCGCATGGTGGTTTAATTTTAAACCACTGACAACAAACCAATAAATAAATTATATTATCTTCTATTTTTATACCTATAAGGCTATAATTATAGCCCATGACTAAATTCTTAATTCTTACTTCTTAGCACGATTAAAGATATATCTTTAATCGTGCTTCTTAGTTAATACTAACCGTGCTAGTGTGTTACAGAAGAACAGACTAGACAAAATGTATTTACACAAGTAAGAAGTCAGAAGTAGGTAACAAATAAAATATATAAATACATAACTTTTATATACATATAATTATTTATTATTTTTATTAGTGTTATGTATTAACTAGTTTTGAATGTTTTTTCTTTTTAGCATTATTTTTGTTTTGATTTTTATTCATTACAAGTGTGTACTGACGCATTCTCATTATAATGTAATCAGATAAAATGAACTTTAATACTTCAGTTTTGTGATCTGGACATGGAAATTTGATTGGACCATATTCTTCAAAGAAATTATTCAAAGTGAGCTCAAAGACATCATTATTGTCACAAAACTTTGAAAATGAGTCTTCAACGGCGGACAATATTTTAAAAACAAATTTATTTGGATGGATCAAACCGCCTTTGGTTTTTAGATTAACCAATGTAGCTTCTGGTTTATCTGAATAAGTTTTTGAACCTAGGAAAATCATTTACTTATATAATATCTTATAATTATAAATATATTACCTATAATTAGTAACACATTTTTAAATTTAATGTTGTATAGTTTTAATTAATAATACTATGTTAAAAGGTACCAATTAATGCTTTTCTGCAAAGTTCACAAGTAATGCGCTTGGTGTAATTATTAGTTATGTATCCACAGGTTAGGTTTCCAAATATTGGCGCATCATCAATGTAACCATTACACTTGGCGTAGATGTAGTTTTCACTTGTGCTAATTTTGTATCAAAATGTTGCCACAATGAGCTACTTTGATCTTGAATACTAGTATCATCACATGATATAGTTACATTATTGATTAGATCGTTAGTATTTTCTGAGATCATCGCACACAACTCTTCTTCTATCCATTTTTGTACTCGATCAGCATTTTCTATTAAACCAAAAGCTGTTTTTTTTAATCTTGGGTCGATAAATGTTGATTTTGAACTTGTTTTATCACCTTCAAATGATCCAAAACGTCTAGATATTGAATTTGATAATGCCTTAGGTCAACCAAACAGCCGTTTTCACCGCTACACCAACAGGGCATCAGCGCCCACAGGTAATCCGCCGCGAAAGCGTCGGTCCCTCCGTAACCAGCTATTGTGGGGCCGCGCCCCCACATTGCCATAGCATCCCCCCCTACCTAAACATCTTCTACCAACTGAGACCCCCACCAGACGAAAAGCGCTCTTTTTAAAGCGACAGTACTAAAAACGCTCTCTCTCTCTTTCGCTATGGGTGGCAAAAGGCCACTAAAGCGTAAAGGGAGTAGCTCCTCTGCCATCTCAAAATATGCACGCCAACGCCCATCACCACTCTCTCCAGTACCCACAAACCCATCAGACTCCGAAACAATTGACTCCCTTTCGGATAGTAGCGCGTCTACTTTGTCTAGCATGTCCTCAACAACTTCTGGTAAACCCCCCGAACAAATTATAACTACTGCAACACCCGCTCAAAAACCCAAACCAACAATTACTACAGCTAACCCAACCACCTCCCTAGTCCCTACCAAACCTAACTACCTCTGCACCAAACAAACCAAATTCTGTATCTAACCAACTTACTTCCGCACCAAAAACAAACACGTCAGCACCAAATACAACCAACACTCCGTCCAAGCCCTCAACTTCCAGACCACCGCCCATCATCCTAAACTCCAGCTCCTGGCGTAAGATCGGGGCGGTAATCTACGCCCTCCCAAACCTTTCCCCAAACTCAATGACCGCCAAGTCATCCGCAAACAACAAAGTCTCCATCCAGACATCAGACTCGTCCCAATTCCGTCTGATTCAAAGCACCCTACTATCCAATGGTACTGAGTTCCACACATTCTCTCTCCCAGAAGAACGATCTGTCAAGGTCGTCCTGAAGGGAATCCCCACCGACATCCCGGTCGACGAGATCAAACGGGAACTCGAAACTCTCGGCTTCTCTACCTCATTCATCCGCCGTTTCGGCACTCCTGAAAAACCCATGCCCTTATGTCTTGTCCACATTACCGCAGACCAAAAATCCAAAGACATCTTCCTCCTAAACAATCTGTTCTATATTTCCATCTCGGTAGAACCCCTAAAATCATCCGGCCCCTCCCAATGCTTCTCATGCCAACGCTTCGGCCACGGCTCCCGAAACTGCGGACACCCGCCGAGGTGTGTTAAATGTGCTGGCAACCACGCTGCCAAAGATTGTAGTAAAACCCGTGAACAATCACCGATCTGTTGCAACTGCGGCGGCCCTCATACCGCCAATTTCCGTGGATGTTCACACTTCCTTGAACAAAAGCCACTCCCACCACCAACCTCTGTCCAACAAAAAACACAACCACCCAAATATTCCCCTCCACCTCCATCCCCTAAACCGACCTCCACAATTTCCTACGCCTCAGCTACTACAGGGTCTGCTCACTCTCCACGTGTCTCCCCAGCCCCCCAACTGGACTTAACCCTCATTCTAAGCCTCCTAACTAACCTCCTGACTGCCATATCCAACAACCAGGATCCGCAAACACTGATCCAATCGACTATCAAGACATTCCTGACCATACTCACTCCTCGCAATGACTAACTTAAAAATTATTTTTTGGAATTCGAACGGCATAAAGCACAAACTCAACGAACTACCCCAAATAGCACAATGTATTCTGAGATTAATCTCTCAGTCTTCTGAATCTTCTCTGATTAATCTGAATAATGTAGTTTCAATCATATAATATTAAACTTGGAATATTATAAGAATATCTACTGTTAATTATTACATTCGTAATCAATAAAGAAGAAAATAATCTATTCATATTCTATTCTAAAAATAATATGTAAAAATTCTCTGGATAATAATTTAAGCATATTCAAAATGCATATGCTATGAATATTTAACGAGTATTATTACATTATTAATCAAAAAAGAAGATATTAATCATAGTATATTCATAGAATAATACCTATGTAGATAGTTTACGTAATTCTTAATCTTAATTATCTTGATTTTATAGGTTATGTTTTCATTATTAAAATAATTCGCGATTTGTTATAATATACGTTAATATATATATAGTTATATTTGTCATTTACTCATTTCACATCGTATATCGCGTATATAATTTTTGTTGAAATGATCAAAATTTTAATTTAATGTGTAAACGAATTACAAATAAATGTGTTTGACATATTATATTATTATAGTGTTCAAAATTAATGTTCTACTAGCTGTAACGAGTGGTTTTTTTACACTATATGTAAATATAGTTTTGACTGAACACGTGTGTGGTGTACTTAAGCAACATTAATAATTGTTCAAGAGTCAAGAATATGTTATAACTTATATAATCTACTTATTATTAAGTAAGTATCAATTTATTTATGATTACTGATTAGTGTATACTTCCAAAGATGAGTAAGCAATCTGGGTTTTCAAAATGGAAGAGAAATAGAATTATAAAAAATGACTTAAATAATTTAGCCTTATTATGAACAAAATATAGTATTGTCACTACTGAAAATAATAGTTTGTCAACACCATCAGCCCCAGCATTAAATAATAGTAATATACCACCAAATGTTCTTACCTTTCAATCTAAGGACATTTTGTTATTTGAACATAAATTTGAACCTAGAGTAAACTGTTCATCAAATAATATTTCAGAAATAACAACTAATACAAATGTAAATACTTATTGCGATGAACCATCAGAAGACAGCATCATTGTTGATCGCTATAAAATTGCTAATGATATACAAGATGATTTATTATTATCACAACAAATAACCGAGAAACTTAAACTCTGGGCTGTTACTTGTAAAATATCACATTTGTCTTTAAGAGAGTTGCTAAAAATTATATGTTTGATACCTGGGCTAGAGAATACTCCTAAAGATCCTAGGACATTTTTACATACACCTAGAAATACTATTACACGCAATGTTAATCCAGGAACTTATTTTCATTTGGGGATTGCTAATGGACTTAATAATATGTTTAAATATATAAATACATCAGATATTCCTAACAGTATTGAGGTGGGTATTAACATAGATGGATTGCCATTATGTAAATCATCGTCTAGTCAGTTGTATCCAATTTTATGTATAGTTAACAATGTTAAAATCTCTCCTAATACATTTCCAATTGGTATCTATCATGGAAATGATAAGCCATCAAGTTTTAATGATTTTTTAGAAGAATTTGTAGACGAGTCTGTAATATTAACAACTCAAGGCTTAAATATTAAAGATAAATCTGTATTGTTCAAAATAACAATGTTTTTATTTGATGCAGTTGCAAAAGCAAGTGTACTATATATTAAAGGACATTCTGGTTATTCGTCTTGCACTAAATGTATCCAAGAAGGTGAATATATTAATAATAGAATCTGCTTTCCAGAAATTAAATTTATTAAAAGAACAAATACTGAGTTTTTAAATAAAACTGACCAAGAGCATCATACAGGGGAATCAATCATGGAAAGGATTCCAAATTTTGAACCAGTAGTACCCTTAGATTACATGCACCTAATATGCCTTGGTGTTGTAAAAAAGTTTGTCGTCTCTACTTGGTGTTTTGGTCGTCCTCCTCATAAACTTTGTGCTAGAGATATTATAAATATAAGCAATACTTTAATTTCATTAATTAAATATACACCAATCGAATTTGCTAGAAAACCAAGAGGTCTGAAGGAGGCAAAACGTTGGAAAGCAACCGAATTTAGAAACTTCTTACTTTATACTGGTCCGATTGTCCTAAAAAATGTACTTGAAAAAGTTAAGTATGAACATTTTTTGACCTTGCATGTAGCCATTAGTATACTATCATCAGATAATTTTAAACAATTTACTGATTATGCAGAGGAATTATTAGAACATTTTGTGTTATGTACAAAACATATTTACAGTCCAGAGTTTTTGACACATAATATACATAATTTACTTCACATAACAGATGATGTTAGAAAATTTGGAAATTTAAATTTATTTAGTAATTTTCCTGCAGAAAACTATTTACAAAAATTAAAAAATTTGGTTAGAAAATCAGATAATGTATTACCTCAAGTTGTCAGAAGATTAACTGAAGAAATGTCTATTCCAATCTACTCATTAATAAGTAATACTGATATGAATCAAGATGAAATGTTTACACTAGAACATGAGTATAATAATGGCATACTTATACCAGGCACAATAAATCCTCAGTATAGAATAGTAAAATTTGACAACTTTAAATTAACATTGAACAAAAATAATTCTTGTTGTGAAATGACATGTGGTTCTATTGTGGAGATATTTAATTTAGCTTACTGTCCTTTACTTGAAAAACATGTGATCATTGGAAAAAAGTATAAATGCATTAGTAATTTTTATGACAATCCTTGTCCCTCGTCCTTAATTGGTATCCATTTTGTAGATCAATTAGATGATAATTTCTCATATTGGCCACTATCACAAGTTTCTAAAAAATTAACTCGATATCCACATGCTTCCGGATTTGTAGTTATTCCGTTACTACACATAACTACTTAATTTAAAAAACATTATATTGTGCGTCATAACAATTATAAATATATGCATATAATACCTAATATGTATACCATGATTATATAAATATTTTCTGTATATTATTAATATAATAATATTATTATCTATATAGGCGGTACCATATATAACATAGCTAATAAATACATAAATAATATGTAGGTAACCTATATAATAATATTATATATTCAGTAGTATAATATAATATTTTTGAATTTATAGTTTTAATTGTAAGTATGTCATTTGCGGGATGGTATGTTGTATCATTCAACAATGAAAACAGCGTGGAAGTAATTCCAAGTAACTGGTTGGTCAGTTTTAATCAATGTTTATGGCCATCAAAGTTTGGTGCCCTAAAAATAGGTTCATCTATAAAAAATGGCACCAAACCATCAGAAGATTGGCAGTCATGTGAAATTAAAGTATTAAGCAAATCAGTTATAACTGATTTTCAAAATGCAACTGCAATCGCTGATAAAGCCCGATTTACATCCGACTACGAAGAATTAATTCGATCCCAATCCCCAGTTCTGAAAAGAAGAAAGTTAATAAAAAAAAATACCTTAACAAACTGCTGTCTATCTGATGAAGAATCCGCACAAGTTATTAATCATAAAACAATACCAGACTTCCCTCAACCAAAATTGAATAGAAGTATGTACTTGACTATCATTTTTATTAAAATAATTAATATTTGTTAAATAATGTATGTTTTTATTAAAATAATAATTTGTGAATAAATAATTTACAAAACCCAAAAGTACTATGCATATTTACTGTAAGAACTGTTTATATATTAAAGTTTATATTATAGTTTTTTCAAGTTAGATTTGTAGTGAGTGTCATTGATGGATGGCTTCTCACAACCCGTGTATCCTGTAAATATATATGTTTAGGTTAGTGCTTTGTACCAATGTAAACTGTATATAAATTGTATCTCTCATCGCATGTACTTATTGTGCCTCATAGGTACAGATTGTATATCTCAAATAAAGAAAAAAAAAAAAAAAGATTTGTGATATTTGTTCTTTATATCTTTTTTTAATATGTCGATCTGATATTTGTAAATGATGTATTCACATGTTATTATTCTAACGTGTAACAAGCTTGCTATTATGGATGTATTAAATCTTATAATTGAATGTTTCCAGCCCTATCATATGATGACGAAGTATGTACTCCAGTATTGAGTAACAAACAACCTTCTACTTCAATAAAAAAAAAAGTATTACCTGTAGTGAAATATACATCACCAAATTTACTATCTGGAGATGAGGAACAACAAATTAATAATTGTATGTACCTGCCTTACCTATACGAGTTTCCATATTTAATGAATATTCATTATAATTATTATACCTATTCATTATTAATAAAATACTCAATTATTGTGTTTAATTTAATATTCCAGGTCTGCCATTTAAAGTTTCTACTGTTAATTCAAAATCTCCTACTTTGGCTGCTTCAACCATAACTAAAAAAATTAACTGTGACTTATTTGAAAATATATCATTTGAGGAACAGTCTTCTGATGAAATCCGTGGTATGTATAAAACAATATTAAAACTATAAATTATTTTTAAATGTTTACTATAAACATAATTTACAATAGACTCACTTCATTATTATTTTATAATTGATAATTATTGTGTTATTAATTATTTTTAAGTTATAATAATATAAAGACCAATTATTCAATCTCATATTTGAAGAAAAATGCAATTGTTAGAAGGGCACCCACTGCTACACCACTGCTATATTGTTTTATTTGACATATTTAAATAAGTCATGGTTTAGTAGTAGGAATTTTATTTTTGTTTTAGTCTTATCAAATGAATGTCAACGATCTAATGATAAAAATAATTTGGATGCTATAATTTTGCAGTGTGACAATAATTACAATGAGTTTCAATTATGTAATACAATAAAATTAACAATAATGATGATTTTGAAGATCTCCAACTAGTGAATAAAATTAGTAATACATATATTTTTGTATTTTAACTTGGATTACAATAATGGTCTATAGAACTCTGATCCATATAGTGAATAACCTTCTATAAAAATCATAATACTAAATACTAACATATAGTAATATGTATATCTATATATAATTGTGAACAACAATAACAGTAGTACCCATTAAATCTAATATATAATAGGTATATATTTTATTTTTAAATTATTTAAATTATTTTTAAATTCTAGTTGAAAATGTTGATACCACACTAAACAGTAATTCAAATAACATTCAAACTTCATTCAATTCAAAGAATCGCAATAGCAATTGCAATAATTATATTGACCAAAGAACAATAGGAGAATCATCAGGTATTTAATTTTTTTTATGGATATATATTATAAAAAAATATAAAATAAAATATTATATGTATACAAACAAACTTAGTATACATGGACGAAAAGTATTAGCATTGAGTATATATAGTTTATATTGTACAATATACAATATATACGTATTAGCTATATGAAGTGTATTTCTTGATCATTTTTATTTTAAATTAACTTACAATTTTTGAAAAATAAATTGTGTATTCAATAGAAACAAGTAATCATCATTATAACTATTATACATTACTTGTGTTTTAGAAAAAATAAATAAATAACGAAGTAACATATTAAATAAATACATAATTATTATTGTACTTTTATTACTTATTTATTTTTTCAGAGATTTCAAAGCAATTATTAAAACAGCTTGTAACATTAAATGCACGTGCAAAAGAAAATTCTGAATACCTACACATTTTGATGTTAAATATTAATGATATTCAAGAAAAAATAAACAAAATGTCAAATTCAAATTTATCTTCAGCTTGTAATATTATAACTGATAATAACAAACAAATAGCAAGGTACATTTCTCCAGCCCCCCAATTTTGAAATTTTATTTTTTTTTTTTACCATTCGTTTGTAGCCGGTTTGTATTGGTTTGTAATCTATTTTTTTTCGTTTGTAGAGATTTGGTTTTTTTTGAAAACCAAAATTTTGGTGGGGGGCTGGAGAAATGGCCTATTTTCGAAATTTGATTTTTTTTTTTTACCATTCGTTTGTAGCCGGTTTGTATTGGTTTGTAATCTATTTTTTTTCGTTTGTAGAGATTTGGTTTTTTTTTAAAACCAAAATTTTGATGGGGGGGCTGGAGAAATGCCCTATTTTGAAATTTGATTTTTTTTTTTACCATTCGTTTGTAGCCGGTTTGTATTGGTTTGTAATCTATTTTTTTTCGTTTGTAGAGATTTGGATTTTTTTTTTAAACCAAAATTTTGGTGGGGGGGCTGGAGAAATGCCCTATTTTCGAAATTTGATTTTTTTTTTTTACCATTCGTTTGTAGCCGGTTTGTAATCTATTTTCTTTCGTTTGTAGAGATTTGGTTTTTTTTTAAAACCAAAATTTTGGTGGGGAGCTAGAGAAATGCCCTATTTTCGAAATTTGATTTTTTTTTTTTTACCATTCGTTTGTAGCCGATTTGTATTGGTTTGTAATCTAATTTCTAGACAGTATTCTTTATAATTTATTTAACTTCTCTACTATCTCATGTGATATTATATAATTTAATTTATTTCCAAATCATTTAGTATTCAAATTAAATAATTGAAACTTTTACTATTACGTTGATTTTAACTTTATTAATGATATCAAATCACCACAGGCTTAGCTTATATAGGAGTTGCTAAGATTTAATGTTTGTATGAATATTAGTGGTAATATATGCAAATTAATATATTTTTATTATAATTTATAATATACTTATGTTTCAAACAAACTTTTTTTTTATTATTGGCAAAGATCTGTTGATTTTTTTTTACTGCAAATCCAAATACTTCAAGTGAGGATTTGGGCTCATATAAGATTTAATTTTTTTTTTATTATTTCGATACCAATTTTCTTTTGTTGTATCTTCGTCGTTATATTCACGAATTTCAATTGGTTTTCTTTTATTTTTTATTTCGGTAGTCATATTGTGGCTCGGTTCTATAGTTGATCCATTTAGTGACTGATCAGAGATATTTTTGATAGTACTGTCATAATTTGCTTCAACTTCTATATCTGTGCTATATGACATTGATGGAACAGTTAAACCGTCAAGATGCTGATCGTCATTGTAGAATTCATTTACTACATTAGCGTCATTGGAGAATTCACTTATCACTTCACTAACTGAATCTTGTTCTACAATGCATGTACCAGGAGATATGGGACGTAAGGTGTGGCCATTCAGTGACTGATCAAAAACTGCGGAATACTGAATATCTTTGTTTTCTGCAGTATCTTGAAATGCAGTAAATTCTTCATAAGTAGTATTTATTGTCTTACTGTTTGTGTTCATTTGCGTATTATTTTGAAACCCATCAAGAAATTCGCCATGTTTTAATAATGCACTACCTTTAAGTGAAGTGATACGTCGTTCAATAAATGATTCCAGATTGGTTGGTAAAGTAATATCTTTAAATGTAGTGTTTATTTTATTAAACATCGACTCGACTGCTGCTGATGATTTTGTTGGTTTTCCGTAACCAAATAATGGAGCCATTATACCACTCCACAAAGGCAGAAGTTTTATTTCTTTCTTTAATAATGGAATTATTGAAGGTAAATACAAAGGATTTATACCCGTACCTTCTTCGATATAATTTTGGCTTTCTTCATATATATTATTTGCCCACGACACAAATGGGTTCATTGTATCTTCTAAACCTTTTTCAGTATCAAATGTCATATCAATAGTATCTTCCATATTTTCTGAAGTGAATAATAACTCATTAAATTGAAAATTTGTTAGTCCACTTGAAACTACTTCAAGGATTTTTGTCTTATGCATATCACATTGTGTTTTAGACCCAGTTACTATGTTATATCCATCCGATTCGTTTGATGCAACTATAAATATTGAAATAAGTAATGACCGTATTTCGTCCAAGCTTTGGCTTTTTATTATCAAGCATGTAGTTCTAAGGTAAATTTCCTTTACTCTTTTGGAGGTAGTTACAAATGATGACCATTTAGTTATATTTTTTATGAAGTGAGCTATATCAATCCTTATAAAGCATCGTGGCAACCAAAAATTAGTATCGGAAACATTTTTTAGTAATAGTTGAGAGCAAACACTAATATAATCACTGAGTGACGTATATTGTGTGAAACTCCGTACTAACGCAGACAATAATGCAAGGGACATATCACTACAAGTCTCTTTTGGTGGTGGAACGTCACTTTTGAGCCATGAAGCAAGCCAATGATAAATTGCAATATTGTCATGCTTCTCTGATACCATAGAACATGCCGTGAATGAATTATTCCTTAGATCATCATATACAACAGCTTCGTATAAATATATAGTCTGGGTTTTAATTAGACCAAGTTTATTAAACCGTTTTATAACATTCCCAGTAGCATCGACTATCAGTGATGGATAAGATGAATTTTGAGAATATGCTCTATAAAGATGAATAAGCTCTGGCGTATATAAGTGAAGAAAAAAAGGATCTAATCCGATTCCGTGAATACAACCTTTATACATATCCTTCAGTTTCATAATTAAAATAGCAGTAATTGTATCAGAATTTCTATTCCTTGATTTCAATTCTTTTGATTTGGCTACTCTTAAAGCATTACTTGATGGGATAATAGGAGGTTCTGACTCACCTAAAGTAAATTTAAATACATTTTTAAAGTATTCTACACGTAATGTAAGGTTTCAATGTTTTGTATTCTGAACAAAATGATGAATGTATTGATTGTAAAATGATATGTTTTTTAATTTTTATTTTGTCGGTCATCATGTTTTACAGCAGTAATAGTGCTCGGATTTTAATCCTCAGGTTTTTGGTAACAAAATTGTATTTGTGTCGAACTAATCGATTTTTATATTTTGCTGTAACTTAAAAACTCAATACGGTGAATATTTTTAATTTTCACCAAAAGTTTAAACTACCTAACATTTATAAGTCATAATTTAAAAAAAATTACTCAAGTGTTTAATCTGTTTACCTATAGGAATTTGAAATATTTCATTTTAATTTTTATACATTAAATTATGTTCAGCCAACAAACTAGAAATTATAAAATAATTATTGTCCTTATAAGACTGCTAATTCAAATAATTTAGCTTAATAATATCAGGATATTATTAAATGAGTATTTCAAGTTAGAATTGTTAAAAACTTGTTAAAATGATCGTATTAATAATAGAAAATATATCCTAGGCTGACATATAATTTCTGTCCAGAATCGTTTTTATAGTATTTGAATTACTAAATTACAATAACTTATCATTTAACACATGTACACATTCTCTAGGTTCAATGAACATAATATCCTATAGAGCAGGTCGGTACCCACTTACCCACTTATTATGATTTATGATTATTAAAAAAATTTTTTTTTATTGTTTTTTTTTTTTTTTTTACGTTATGTGCCTATAGTGTCAAAAAAAAAAGGCGGGCAAGTGTATGTCGCTCTGCTGTACAGTGTTGTATGTGGCATGTGCCAACAAATAATAATGGGAAAAATATTATTTATTTTAGTTAAATGTTTAAATTGCGTAATATTAGGCCAATGAAGCAAATGAGCTGAGGCAGCACCTTGTAAAATAATATTTAAGGAAGTAAGAACCACAGGAAGGGGACAGTGCGGGTTTCGAGTGAGAGACACGTTGTCCTGTGAGCGTTTGATAGACACCCGTATTTTTCGCGTGTTTGTTTTTATGTTGAATAAAGTTATTTCAAAATAGTGTTAATTTTCTTAGATCTTTTTATGTGTACCATCGAAAGATAGATATACTACAGTGGCGCCCAACGCCATTCGCAATCCACTACCCGAATTACTTTTGAACATTTGTGTTTTTGTTTGTTTTTGTGTTGATTAAATACAAGTCATTTTTGTGTGTTTTACTTTTACACATATCGCGTTTTAAACATTTCATCAGATTGAACTCTCGCGGGCCATGGCAGGAAGACTACGACCAATTGGATCTGTTTTAAAAACTCGAGGTGAATATTTGTGTTTGGTTATAATTGATATATTCGGGGTCTATATTTACGAATACTTTGGTTATCAATATTTTTTTTATTTTTTTTAGCGTAAATTAATTATATTTTAATTTTAATGAGGGTAGTATTTATTCGATTAGTTTTTATAGTAGTATAAATTGGCTGTACCAACACTCCAAATAAATTTTTCTTGCAATATATTTAATAAAATCTTTAGTAATTAAATTTTTTCGGGATTTCAAAAATGTCATAATTGAAGTATATAATTTTAGTTGTAATTAATTAACACATTTTATATGACCAAGTATAGATTTAGGATTATTTAAACTAATTTTTAAAATTTATAGTTTAATGAGTCAACTTAAAGACCCTAGATCGGACCTTGCTATTACGATAAACACAGCAACAGATATCTATACTCTCAAAAAACCATTTCTTGTACAATATTGTGAAAATAAAAATCTAAAATCTACTGGAAATACTACCGAATTAAGAGCTAGGCTAAGTAGATATTTAAGAGGAGCTATAACTTTGGAAGACGTGGATGAGTCATTAGACGTTGAAAAACGTAACATAATTCTTAATAATTCGATCACCAATAAAATTGATTTAAAAAAATTACTGAAAGACGCTGAGCTATGCGATTCAAGTCCAGAACAAGAAGACAACAATAAAAACCCATCAGCTACTTCCTCAACATCATTAACATTATACGACAACTTAAACAATAGTTTAAATTCATTTTCAAATAAAGTAGAAAAAATCTTAGAAAATTCAAACGCATCTGGTGGTAACTCTCAAGATCAAAGCACCCAATTATATCAAAATACCTTAATACATTTTGAAGATTCTATTACTTCTCCCGAAAATTCAAAACACGTATATCAGGAAATAGTGCTCAACACAGATAACTCAACAAATAATCAAGCTAATCCTAATTTAAACACCAATTCTATTCCACCCCCACCAATTGCACCGAGCAAAAGGAGAATGAATGAAAAAACTCTTATGATTAAACCTGATAATTTCACCGGGACTGAGGACGTTAGAAAATTTTTTAAACAATATAATAAGATTAGCGACATTAATGAATGGAATGAAAACGACAAACTAAAATACTTTTTAATTTTTGTGAAAGGCACCGCCAGTACCTTTTTAGAAAATCTTGAAGACCAAAAAAGAAATTTGTCATGGAAAGAATTAGAAGACATTTTTTTAAATGAATTTCAACCCATAGGACTTGACACTATATTGCAAATCAAACTAGAAAAACGTAGGCAAGGGGAAAATGAATCTACCACAAGTTTCTTAGCTGAAATAGAAAGTTTATGTAGGCAGGTAAATAAGCATATGAGTGAAAAAGATATTTGTGAATATATTTTAAAAGGTTTAAAGGATAACATTTTACAATCAATTTCGATGCAAGACAATAATAGCTTAAAAAACTTAAAAGAAAATTTAAAAAAATTTGAACTGATGCAGTTTAGGATAAAAAATAAAAAAGATGATATGAGTGAATATACAGAAATTCTAAATGAACAAGTATTACAATTAAACCTAAAAACAAAAGATATTGAAATAGAGAATAATGAATTGAGAAGGCAAATAAAGGACAGTTTTTCTAGAGATCGAGAGAATAAAATAAATATAAACAAATTAAGTGACGAAATACAAAAAATAAATTTATTAAGAAAAAGATCGGTATATTTTGATGACAACAATAAACAAAAAAATAATGATCGCAATTATAATGAAAACAGAGGACGAAGTTACAATAGGAAAAGAGACTTCGACAATGATAAATGCGAGTACCGAAATAGCAGTCCATACCCATATAGGAGAAATAATAGCGAAGAGAGGAATTACAATAACAGAGATAATAGTAGGTTATACCCTCAAGGTTGTATAATCGATATTCTAGAGATAATAGCAAAGACAACAATTACAATAGAGACAGATCCTACTCAAGAGAAAGAAAGAACAATTATGATAGTTCTAGGGAAAGTAGTAGAGACAGAAGTTATGACAGAGATTTTATAACGTATAGACATAAAGACGATAAAGACAGGGAAACAAGAGGAAATTATAAACAGTATAGTAAAAACAAAGACGAAGAAAAACGATACACAAAAAACCGGCAATACAGCAGAGAGAATAGTCGAGAAAGAGTACCAGGGAAATATAGAGAAGACCGCTATGCGAAAGAATCCGAGAGAGTTACTTGCTATAGGTGTAACGAACGAGGACACTACGCGGATAATTGTAAAATGCCAAAAAACGATTAAGGTCCGAGTTAGAAAAAAAATCGGATCAGCTAACTCGGATAAACACTTATGAACTAAATAATATAACTTATAATGAAATAAAGGGAATAGAGAAAAACAATTATATACATTTTATTAAAAATGGTACGACCACAAATTAAATAAAACTATTGTTAATCAAAACCTAGATATAAGCGAAACAGAAATTGAAAATATGTATTTAAAAAATAACCCAGAACCAGAGTCAGAATTTCAAAACTTCTTACTCAGCAATAATGCGAATGCTACTCGAGCGTGTGACTATTAAGAAGTAATCGGAGATATATTTTTATTAGACAAAACTTGGGCAATAGGCCACTGCGTGTCTGCGTCAGCAAATGTCTCACGATGTCCCGGGGAATAGCGTTGAAATTCAAAAAAAAATTTAATAATATAAAACAGTTAATTAATCAAAATAAAAATACTAATGAAATAGCTTACCTAAAAACAGACGATCAATGGTTATTATATCTGATTACAAAAGACAATTATCATGACAAACCTAAGTATTCTAATATTTTCAAAACTCTAGAAAACACAAAACAATTTTGCATGGGGAATAAAATAAAAAAATTAGCGTTGCCTAAAATATGTCCAGGCTTAGACAACAAAAAATGGGGCATCATCTCTAATATGATCAAATTTATATTTCAAAATACCTCTATAAAAATTAAAATACTATCACTACCCGAAGGAAAAGATGACAACCTTTTACAAAACTATGAAAATATATATCCTATCAATGATAACAAAAATGACAGTTCAGCAATTGAAACAAATAAAACTAAAGACATATATCTAAATAACTCTAATAACTCTATTAACAATGAATCAAAAAATATTAATAAACATGTCTGCACCTATGAAGACAAACATTACAATACAAGAGTATTATCAATAATAGTAGAACATGAAGGTATTGAAAAATTTGCAATAATTGACACAGGATCTAATATTTCTTGCATAGATATGTCTTTAATTAATGATATGGAACTCGTTAAGAAAGAGGAAGAAATTGTTATTACAGGAGCAGATAATACCAAATTAGAACAATTAGGCAAAATAAAATTAGTGGTAAAAATAAATGAGAACGCGTACTCTATTAATGCGTACGTAATCAAAGGACTGAACTGCAAAATACTACTGGGAAACGATTTCAACATAAAAAATAACTTAATCATCAATTTTAAATATAAAAATTTAGAATTAAATAACAATGTCTTAATACCTATGGATGAACTATGGTACAATTATAACACACAAAGTAATAACAATAATATAGGAACAAAATATAATATAACAAGCATAAATTATGACAAACAAAAATATATAGGAAAAATTGTATCAAATTACAATATAAATATTCCACCAAAAAATAAAATAAATATTAAAAACTTCGACATAAACACAAATATAATAGACACAAATTACGTAATAGAACCAATTGAACGATTAACCAAAAAAAAGCTTCTAACATTAGAATCATCATTCGTTTCCGGAAGACGGTATAACTCTTTACAATTTTTCAAATCTTTACAGTAACATTCCCGCAGGAATGACAATAGCAAATATCGTAAAAACAAATACGCCAAATATAATAAAAGAATTAGCAGAAAAAAATATAAAAACAATACATACCACTCAGCAAAAACATTATGACAACGAAAATATTAATGAAGTTACCGATAAACAAGGAAACGTAATCAAAATTTCTCAAGAATTAAATAACAAACAACGTAAAGAAGCCTTAAAACTAATTAATAATTATAAACATTTATTTACTTCAGACCCACTAGATATAAATTGTGCTAACATAGAACCATGCGAAATTAAATTAAAATCAGATAAACCTATACTTCAACCACCATTTAGAGTTTCTCCGTCACAAAGAGAAAAATTAAAAATATTAATTGACCAAATGATAGACGCGGACATTATTGAACCAAGTAGAAGTAGTTACGCTGCACCTGTTTTCTTAATTCCGAAAAAGGAAAAGGGGGAATACCGATTCTTGGTAGACTACAGAAAATTGAACAGCGAGACTGTAGCTGACAAACACCCAATACCACGATCACAGGACCTTTTTAGAAGTTTAGAAGGAGCCAAATACTACTCTTCTATCGACATGGCCCAAGGTTATTTTCAAATTCCAATAAAGCAAGAGGACCAAGATAAAACAGGATTTATTACAGATTTTGGACTATTTAATTTTAAAAGGATACCGCAAGGGTTTAAAAACTCAGCTCCAATCTTTCAAAGAATCATTAACAACGTGTTTAGTGACTATTTGTATAAAACCATGATAGCGTATCTTGATGATATATGTTGTTTTGGAAACAGTTTTGAGGAAGCATTAATTAGATTAGAACAAATTTTTATTAGATTAGAAGAAACCGGCTTAAAATTAAAAACAAATAAATGCACCTTTTTAAAATCAGAAATTGAAATTTCGAAATTAATTCCGACAATATAAAACCTGAGACATTAAAAACACTACAGTCAGAAGACGAATTTTGCAACGGTATAATTTCATCATTAATGGGAGATAAAAAAAATAAATATTTTAAAAAATCAAGAAAATATTTAATAAAACAGGAACTACTATATTTTAAAAATTGGTCACCTCACGGAATAAATAACCTGTTAGTAATACCAAAGAACTTGACTAACACTATTATTAAATCTTACCACGAATCAGTTTTTAGTGGACACTTCGGAATTACAAAAACCTTAGCTCAATTAAAACAGAAATATTATTGGACCACAATAATAAAAGACACCACAAATTTTATAAAGACATGCATTTCTTGTCAAATGATTAAAAATCCAATAGGCAAAGGCCACGGTTTACTACAACCAATACCCTTACTTTCAGGGAAGCCAATGCAAAGACTAACATTTGATTATTTAGGACCGTTACCCACTTCTAGCGGAAAAAAATACCTCATTGTTGCTACCTGTAATGCCACAAAAATGGCTTTCGCAAAGGCAGTCACAAATGCAAACGGAGCAGCAACAATAAGTTTTCTAATGGACTTAATAACATCTTACGGGGTACCTAAATATTATTGCAGTGACAGGGGCTCCCATTTCAAAAATAAAGAGGTAGACTATGCCTGTAAAAAATTAGGTATTACGCAAATTTTCTCTAGTGCGTATCATCCACAGACACAAGGTATGACCGAACTTATGAACAAAATCATCTGTAATAGTCTATCACATTATGTAAATGAAAACCAAAAAGACTGGTCATTATATTATAAAATGATCATTTTTGCTTATAATACTAGCCCAAGTTCGAGGTTAAAAGTAAGCCCATTTTAGGGCTCCACGGTATAGAAGCAAATCAACCTATAGACAATAAATTAACTACAGAAGACGAATTGTTTGACTTTACCAAAGCACTAAAGCAACTTCAAAAAATTAGAGACACTATTCCCAAAATTGTCGAAAAAGAACAAGCTGTTCAGAAAAAACAATATGACATAAGTCACAAAAATATTAATTTCAAACCGGGACAAAAAGTATTAATAAAATTTGAATTCAACGAAAAAGATAAATCAAAGAAATTAGCTAATAAATATAGAGGCCTTTTTATGATTATTGAAAAAATATCTGACGTAAATTACAAAGTAGATTTAATCTTAAAAGGAAAAAAAACCATAGATATTATACATGTACAAAGAATAAAACCTTTTTATGAAACAGCAGTATCAAACACAGGGGAAAATAATATACCCTAATCAAACCTAACACTAGGCAAGTTAATATTTAAAAAAAAAAAAATCAGCTAACCTTTATTTTGGTTTATTTTAACAAACTAAATTACTGCATTTACTCCACCTTATACTTCATTTTAGTAAGTATTTCATTGAAGTAAACCTTAGTTATAAGTACTGTAAGCAAACTAGTATAAGCCACAAAAAATAATTAATACCTACAAATAATACTTATATTATAACAATATTTTCTGATGTACTCGGGTATATGTACAATGTATATGGGCGATAATTTAACGTACAGAGCGATAGAAAATTATTTTTAATTATGTTTAATTCAGTTTTTGGTTCTAGATGTTTTTTAAAATCCTCACAGTCGTTGCGGTACTCATCAATACTAACGCAGAAGAAGATATAGCTATAATTCTATCTCCCGGAGCTTTTTTTGACGAGGTACCAGAGGCCATTCTATATGACAAAAGCATTCCTCTTATCTATACACAGGAATTGCAAGACGATTACCCGGATGACAATTTGGAAAATATAAAAAATAACTGGGGGGTTGAAAATTACTGTGAAAATAAAAACACAAACTACTGCAACATTGTTAACCAAACAATAGATATATTAAGCACTATAAATAAAAACATAAGAGAAAGCGATACAAAAACATTAGATATAAATAAAGGCCTATTAAATAGTAGATCTAAGAGAGGAATTCAATTTTTCGGGAATTTATATCACCTCTGTTGTAATTTCGCAACAGAAAAACAATTAAAAACTTTTAACACAAATGAAGAAATGTTAGACCAACAAATTAATAAATTTAAAAATGTTTTCACATCAGACCATAAAGATCTAACAAACATAACTACAGAACTCAATAAATACACAAAAAATACTAAAAACAATATTAAATTATTAAAAGATAGTTTTTCAAAATTTATAAATGAAGAAAAAATAAATAACTTACAAGAAAAAACAAATCAGGAGAATATGATTCAAGGTATCCAAGAAATAATATACAATTTAATTTCAGTAATTCTAAAATTTACAAATAATGAAAGAGATACAAATGTTCATTTACACTGTAAGCTACATAAAATTCCAGCAAGGATCATAAAATCAAAAATACTGTATAATGACTTAACAAAATTAAAAAGAGCAATCGAAAGAGATGGATATGAATTAACTATACCATTACAACATTTTCATACATATTATAACTTACCAATTACCGAATGTCAATTTTCAAAATCAAAAATTCTAATTAAAATCAAAATACCTATACGAGAAAAATCGGCACAATGGAATCTATATCAATACATTCCAACTCATTTCAAGTTTCACGAGTCTACTTGCATTATATACTCAGAAAAAACATATATTTATTTATTTATTATTAAATATACGGTATAAAACCCATTAACACAATTACACATTACATTCATAGACATTATATACAGTTTTATAACTTAGATAAAAAGTATTTAATTAAACAAAACAGCTATAAAATAAGTAGACACGAAGGGTCAACATTGGCATTACTCATCATACGTGAAATCGGTTCATTTTTTAGATAGTTTGAGGAGGCAAAAGGGACATAAAAAGGAGCGATAGATCTGGAAGGACGTTGAGGAACACGGAAACAGATTAAGGAAAGCAATTCAGGAGAGTCGATAATTCCATCTAATAAGTTTTTTAAAAATTTGAGGTCCGCCAACCGCCTACGCTCAGCCAGGGAAACCAGTCCTAGCTGAGTAGCAACTGCTTCGTAGTTATGAGGTTCACATGGAATATTCAAACGAAATCCAGCATACTTCATGAATTTTCGTTGAACCCTTTCTAGCCTGACAGAGTCATTATTGTCGTGAGGATTCCAAATAACGGCACCATATTCTAAAATAGGGCGTACGAGAGTAAAATAAAGAACCTTAAAGGATAAGCCTAATCGAAAGTATCTACATAGTCTCAATACAAATCCCAAGGTTCTAAAAGCCTTGCAACAGATATGTTCAATGTGGGGACTCGGATCGAGATTACTAGTAAGAATAAACCCAAGATCAGTAACACTGCCATTAGAGCATGCGATAGCAGTTGGCCCAAGATGATATCAATATGTAATTATTACCAGAGTGTAGGAACATATACATCGTCGAGTGAGGCTCCACATCTCTTTGAGTCGACAACTTTTTTTAGTTCTTTTCTAAAAGAACCCCTAAAACTTTGGATTTTTTTTATGACAAAATCTTTATTAGCTTCAGAGATTGTTTTTTTGCAAAATTTGGTAAGTTCATCATAAGCTTCTCTTTTCAAGTTTTTGTTTATGTAGTCCTTACTTTTTATTTTCCAAAGACAAGGATACTGTTTATACAGTTCTATAAATTGTAGTGTAAATTCCTTCGACCAATACCTGGTATCACTCATTTTAATTAGACACGAGTTTGTAAAACAAGTATTACTTATTAGTTGTTAGGTAGTCGCATTAGAATAAAATTTAAGTACTTAATAATAAAGTTCGTTATTTGAACAGTCGGCACTCATCAGTTTAGACCAAAAAGTGTGATAAAAAATGTGTGATAGTGTAATATCTGGACAATCGGGATCGATGATTTACATATATCGATTAGTTATTTATATCGATAACTGCTTTATATCGATAGTTGATTATCTTGCATGCTTGGCGTGTGGAGAAACCGTGTACGTGTAAATGAAACAAACTCCAAGATTAAAGGATAAACTGCACAGAATACTCACGATCTAAACCTGTGGGATAAATTACGTTTAAACGAGCACTCTTTCCCGCGAGTTTGGAATGCCACATTCCAATCGCGCCAAAAAAAGCGTTCGTCTAAAGTGCCCTAATCCTATTTCCAAATTCAACCCTGTCAGAAGAATGAAAAATTAAGGCAAGAAGATAACACTGTAGAACAATAAGAAGGGAGCCAGGGTAAGGAGACATAAACTCCTCCCAATTTATGTATTCCAGAATGGCTACCAAGGGCATTTCCACTTTCAAAATCGTCAATAAAAACGAAAAGTGGAAACACAACGTTCATTGTGACTAACAGCTCTGCTTTGCCATAATGTACCTTGAATAAAGTTTTGAATAACTTTATTATCGGATTTTAAAGTTTTCATATGGTCTAATGTTTCAGAAAGCACATTTTGTACAGAAATAAATTTTTAAGAACATTTCGTAGAGGTATAAATTGTTGTGTTCAGGTAGAAGGTTCTAGAATGGATATACCACTTTTAACAACTTTATTGAGTCTTTGACCTATAACCATTTCTTTTGGTTCTATAAAAGAACCTTGCTTATTAAAATACAAAAACCTTTTATGTTCAGTTTTAAAATTGATTAATGCACTTTCAATATCTTTTACAATATTAAAAAAAGAACCAAAACATTCTTTTGACATTTTACCTTCAGACAACCATTTTTGAGCACTACTTTTAACAAAAACACCAATACCTTCTGAAAGTACTGTTTCCATACCATCGACAACAATTTGAACAGCATTTCTGGGCATTATAGGATTTGCATACAAACATGCTAGAAATGTACTTAATGTTTGGTTTAAAATTTCAACAGGTGAATATATAATACTTGTGAATTTAATGAAATCTGTACTAAGTCTTTTCTATGTTTTAATAAATGTTTGGTATATGAATTTTTCAAGTAAAATGACCTACTGCATTCTCCTTCAGCACATTTATACACATCAAATGTATGATCAGAATGTTGAAAATCAAAATGTCTTAAGAGTATATTAGTATAAATTAAAGTTTTTTTACATAAAAAATACGTAAACATATTGTTTTACAAAACTTTAAATATAAATATTAAAAATAATAACTATGTAATTTGAAGCAGGGAATTCTTTAAATTTAAAAAATAAAAATATTCAGTTGTAAATAGTTATTCCAACATCTGATAAAAAGCATTGACTGCCGTAAAGTTTTTATCCGACGGTGTATTTAATTTGTATAACCCTTTTTGAATAAAATACTAAATAGCTTCACTCTCAGATGGATATTTAGAGTTAAGTGTGATTATAATTTTGAAACAGCAATCGACTGCTGAAAGTATTGAATTTAAACGATAAAATGTATTATCAACTATCACAAAGTAATTAGAAATCTCTTTTAAAGAAGAACCCACTGATCCATTTCTTGCAGCATTTTCTTTATAACAAACCTAACCGTTTACGTGCGTGAAGTTGGCCTCCCTATGTTTTCATATAATTACAAAACATACGCCAAAAATTTGCAACTGATTTGCAACTATTTGCAACGATGGTTTCATAATTTGCAACTCAATACTTGCAACACAATTTTTATTTTCCTTTTGGGGGGGCCATCTTCACGTAGCCCCCCCAAATGCTCGTACCGGAACGAAACTGGTACCATCATTTTGCCCCCGATTTGCAACTATTTGTAACCTCGGTTTTGTAATTTGCAACTTTTAAAAAGTATTCAAAATACTTAAAAAAATACATTTAAAAAATTGCATTTAGAATACCACATAAATACTTCAAAAAGTATTTAAATACATCATGACCAATTTCTTTGAAAATTATGTTATCATTTTAAGGGCCCCGGTGCCAGTTTTTCAAATTATCCACAATTCTATAAAATTTTTTTTTTTTTTTTATTTTTTTTTTTAAATGCCCTGGGGCTTTATTATTTAAACGACCCAAAGGTCTTTATAAATATGTTTGACAATTATACATATTTTACATACTAGATACAAAATATATATATTACACGTTGATGGAGACACTTCCAACGAAGTGGCCCCTGCCTTAATTTAAAATCTTAAACTAAGTCGTATGGTTTCAGACGCTTAAGACGTCTGATATCCTTGGAGTTATCTAATAATTGAATGGCTAGTGGATTGACATGGTGATCTAGCCTCGTCTCGTGCTTGCGAGCAAACCTTTGGATTTCGTCTGCTACTGTAGGCAGCATCATATCACGATGAATTGCGTTGTTTCTTTCGAACCGGTAGGCTGCAGTGATGGTCCGAAGGGCGATGTTTTGACAGCGTTGTATTACATCGATGTTAGACTTACTGGCACAACCCCACAGTTGAATGCCATAAATCCAGATCGGTTTTATAATTGCTACGTACAGTAGACGTTTGTTTTCGATGGTTAACTCGGAGCGGGGTCCGACTAACCAATAAAGTTTTCGCATTTTTTCTTTAATTTGAATTTTTTTCTGATAGACGTGGTGTTTCCAGTTTAGACGAGAGTCGAGGTGCATTCCAAGATATTTTGCTGAATCTTTTTGTGGGATTGGTGATTGATTCAGTACTATTTGGATATTTTCGGTTTTACGTAACGTATAGTTAACATGCACCGATTTATCGCCATTGATCTTAATTTTCCAACGTCTTGTCCAGGCAAAGATACTGTTAATTGACTTCTGTAAGTTATCAGTTGCAGTGAGCTGATTATTACGTGTTGATAAAATTGCCGTATCGTCGGCAAACAGAGCTAATGTTGTGTTGTCGTCGTTTGGTATATCAGCCGTATAGAGTAAGTACAATATAGGTCCTAGAACACTACCTTGCGGTACTCCAGCTGATATGTCTTTCCATTCGGTTATTGCTTCTTCGTGTATGACTCGAAATTGACGGTCGGTCAAGTATGATTCAAGAAGTGCACACCAAGTATGTGGTAGCTGATCACGCAGTTTGATGAGGAATCCTTTGTGCCAGACTTTGTCAAAAGCCTGGGTTACGTCAAGGAATACTCCACAGCAGTACTTTTTTTCTTCAAGAGCTTTACTAATCAAATTAGTTACTCGATGTACTTGATCGATTGTCGAATGTTTGTTGCGAAATCCAAACTGATGTTCTGGTATAAGATTTTTTCTCTCTATAATCGGTTTTAGGCGTTTAAGCAGAAGTTTCTCTAAAAGTTTAGATAAACTTGGAAGGAGTGATATCGGTCGGTATGATGTGACATTTTCAGGCGGTTTTCCTGGTTTGAGCAACATGATCACTTGTGCTCGTTTCCATTGTTCTGGAATGTATTCCATGCGCAAAATAGCGTTGTATATGTGTGTAAGATGAATTATAGCCATCCTTGGAAGTTCTTTCAGCATTTTTGGACTAATTTCATCATACCCTGGTGATTTTTTTGGGTTTAAGTTGTTATCTATTTCTTTAGCAACTTCCAACGGCGAGAAATGTTTGATTTTTTCACGTGTTGCATTAAGAGGCCGTTCTGGTAACAAAATTCGGCCGTAAAAACATGGTTTCGTACTTCAAGTTTTTCTCAGCTTTGGGTAGTCGTAGAAACATAATTTTTGCACCAAAATAAACGTGAGAAGTTCTTCTAAATTTTGTCGTGTCAGATTTTCGAATTTTTTATTTAAACCGATTATATTTGCATTTGAAATTTTCAAAAAATGTTTAATTTTCAAAAAATCATATAAAATTCACAAAAAAAGATATCAAAAATCTAACACGACAAAATCTAGAAGAACTTCTCACGTTTATTTTGGTGCAAAAATTATGTTTCTACGACTATCCAAAGCTGAGGAAAACTTGAAGTACGAAACCATGTTTTCGGTCAAAAAAATATAAATTTACGGCCGGCGTGTGCTGCTCTGCCGATTCTAGCGGCAGCGTTCAGAAATAGTGTTCATCCCACCACCCCGCGCGCGACTGCAGCCGTACCACACCATAGGTCAACTAGTTTTCATATCGCGGCCGACTCGCCGTTTATAAATAGTCGGATCGAAAACAGTAATGTTGATTACAGAATATTAGTTTTATTATTTTCATAATATTATCGATGTTTATACTTCGTATAATAATATTCTGCTCACCGTATTTTACACAAATTTTCTTTCATCATAAAATTGTTATAAATCGTTCAAAATCACTGCGATTTGAATAATTATTTTTTTAAACTTGTAGAGCATTTTACGATTTTTTTTTAACGTTGACCAAACTAATATAAAATAAACCTTAGATAGTAGATTCATACGATTAAATAAAAAGCTCAAAGCTGTTGAATAAAGTGCCCCGAGTAAATTAATAATGTACGACGTACTTCAATAACTAAATAATAACTTATATAAATTATAATAATTGAAACAATAAGTCACATTAATCCCTAATTATATGAATTTTATATTTAGGACAGTCAAATATTGTAATTATTTTAAATTAGTAAGTACATATAGGTATTATATTACAGATTATTTATTTATTTATAATATTATTATATATTATATATTAATATATAAATGGATTGAAGCCAATTCAAAATTTGATAAAACGAATTAGGTACAGATGACTCTAAATTCATCAAAAATTCACAATTATTTAAAAAAATATATTTACAATCTACGAGTATTATATAATACTGTATAATATACAATAAAAACATTTTATAGGCGAATGAGTATCACATGATAAATCGTCAATTTGTATAAAATAATAAAAATCTATAATATTTCTGAAGACTATAATATTATAATTGTATTGCGTGGTGTATCATTATATACTAATATTGTATAAAATATTTTAATTTTTTTTTTTATTCATGTCATTTCGTTTTTGCTGTTTTGTTTTTATATTTTCCAAAATATGCTGAGGATCTAAAATGTCGTCTACCAAAAGCCTCTTTCCGTACTTGGGATTGACTATTTCTGGAAGTAAGCATTCTGTATAAAAACTGAAAATAAAATTTCATATGTTTATACAATTATATCAAAATCCTATAACTATGAATTTAAAAATTAGTTCAATTACACTTTTAACTTTTCAATCATTTTTTCGCGCCAGAAAGAATCATCGAAACTAATTATTTGTATTTCTATCCAATTTGGCGAATAAACGACGAAATAACAGAAATTTCGTTTTGAAATTCGCATTTGTCCCTGAACTTGATAATAATAATTATGATCCACTTTTAATTTCATTTCACCGTTTTCACTTAGACGACAGAAGGATAACTGAAATTAAATATTATAATAAGAACATTTTACATTTTAGACTTGGTGCGATAATTGGAAAATTCTTGGTTTTTCAAGTGTCGGGAAAAACAAAAAAAAAAAATTATGAAAAACCGATATTTTGTCTAAATCCGTTTTTTAATTATTAATCTATTATTATTTTCTATACACCTACACCATGACGTTTTCAGATTATTTTTACACTTTTTGAAGTATTTATAGGTATAGATATTAAGATATATGATGAAATTTCAATTTTTATGTTTTTTGAAATTATTTGAGATTAAAAATTTTCACCCAGTCAAAAAACATAAACATAAACAAGGTTCCTCGTAAGATGTAATTAATGTAATTAAAAAAAAATTGCAAATAATATCTTATGAGCTTTTGGAGTTCAAATCTTTTCAAAATCTCGTATATTTGCAAATTATTTTGCTTTTAAAAACTTATAAAATATTTTATTTTTATAGCTAAGAAAAAAAATTTAAAACAAGATTTTTCATAATTAGTTTATATTCTGTAACCAATAAAATTAATATTTTAATAAATTACTTATTAGATATTGTGATGGGGAATAACGATTTTAATTTTTTTTTTTTAATATAAAAAATATCATTCATAGATAAGTGCCTTGAATTAAAAAATAAAAATGGATGATAATATTATATTAAATCTTATACCCAACTATTTAATTATTGATAATATTTTTTATGTTTTATTCAAATACTTGTTTTGGTAGCGAATTCCAAGTAGGTGCCGCATTCGAGAACTCAAATTTTTTTTGATTGATGGTTTTCTTGATTTATATTGTTTTAAATTTTTTGATGGATCCATTTTACGTTAAAAATACGACGAGTATGTAATGAAATAAAAGTATAGTGACAAAATTTAAAGTATAATACAATGATAATATTATAACAGTGATCCGTGTTCACTCACTCACGCGCGTATGCCTATAAGACTATTTAACTAAGACTCATATATGACATTATGTATTATATTATATTCACCATAATCTAAAAGTATCTAAGTAGTAAGTAATCTATGTATAAATGTATAATCATATGTGATATTATATTGATATATTAACAATTATTTATCAACAATAAAAATTACAATTTAAATATCATCTATGTAATTAAATTAATTGTATCGTATTGTAACGAATTACAGAACTATGCCGTATTTTCAGTATAAACTTATATCAAATGGTACTCGTTATAGTCAACTCGTAGATAAAAAAAACAATTTCCAGATCGGGCCACTTAAAAACTTTGGGGTAAAAATTAACGGTACTCATTATTATTCTTATTATTATAATTACCACAAATGTTTAATTGAAATTTTAAACGTTTAACAACATACTCCTTTTGTATGTGACGTTATATTTACCATAATCTAACTGTAATACATTATATGTGATATCATTAAATCATTAATATATTATGATTAATAATTATTTATTAATAATTAAAGGGCATAAAAATTATCATTTAAATATCATCTATTTAATTAAATTAATCTAAAATAAGAGCATGATGTAAATTTACAAACTTACAA